>JAYMFT010416020.1:0-17932 GCA_038088735.1 Panulirus argus | reverse complement strand
AGAGAAGACTGTGATTTTCGAGGTGTTTAAGGATATGGGAGTTGAGGAGGGATTCAAAGACTTTGGAAATGGTAGATAGGACGATAGTTAGGGGGATGAGAACAGTCACCTTTCTTAGGAAAGCCATGAAATTCTTTAAGGCTTGGCTGTGGATGGTGTGCTCTGGTTTTGGTGCATCATATGTGACAGCTAAAGAGTGAATGTGCACAAATTACCTGTCATTTGTAAGCTTCTAGCACTTCCTCACTAGGGTGGAAAGTGACAAACAGGTATGAGAAGTAAAATGAATTTCAAAAATGTCTTTCAGTATATAGTATCAGTGTCAACCTCATAGAACTCAAGTTCAGAAATACAGTCAAGGGCTAACGTTTCAATAAAAGGCAATTTGGCACACATCAGTTTATCATAAGTTTTGGACAATATATTGGAATTTTTATGTAATCAGTTAGAGTCAAATTCTTGAATGAGTTCCTCATAAAGTACTGTACATCAGTCATTAATTGTCTAAATTCATTGTTTTTGCTCATTTTAATCTTAGTCAGCACAGTTACATCCACATCATAAACCAAGTTTCCTTCAGTTCACACCACAAAGGTGCCAAGGTGAAATTCAGTCTCAGAGGTAGTGGCCACATCAAAAGTGACACTACTCAGCAGATCCATGAGGGTGCTGTTTAAACTGATAACCACACTCGCCATTGAATTCTGTCCAGTATCTCACTATTTATAATCTGTACTTCCAGGTTTATCAGCACTTCCATGTATGAAACCACAGCATTGTCAAAACAGTTGACTCACTTATCTATGAGTGGCTTGTATCAGTAAAAATTATTCCCATATCTTTGATGAATATTGGTTTGACTTTTAAAACAGAATGTTGGAGGTTTGTAGAGTTAAAGCTGTGTTTTCTCACAAGTAATGATGGCTTTGCTTTGTTTTGCCAAAACTTGAAAGAAATTATGCCTTAAGTAACTTCAAGGTCACGTCATTTGTGACAGTTTAATTTAAGAATCTTATTTGAAAGACCGTAGAGAGCTTCATAGGATTAGGAGTTACTGTTAGGGTTTATAACTATGTGCATAAGGGATTTGGAAAATGTAGAAAGAGTTATATCCTTACTAGTAATTCTATTTGTTTCCCTCATAGTGCAGTCCACTTCAATTGCTACCCTCTTACTCTACACCTTTATCATTTTCATTTTCTTGCATTCTCAATCCAACTGATGCATAGTTCTTAATCTAAGTGATTTAAAACCAATTCTTTAAAAAAATATTTTTGTATTATTACTCAAAATGTTTTGGCTTTTCTTGACTTATGTGATAACCTTACAGTTAGATCTATCTATCTATCTATATCTCTGACACCTGTTCCAAGTGGAACTCCCTCAAAGGGGTGGCCACGGCAACAAAGTCTCCATTACTAAAGAACTCTAGTGCTGCTTCTTAGCCTTTAGTGCCTCACCCTTAACAGGCCACTGGCTGAAGGAAAGTCTTGTGTAGTGTTTGCAGAACCTCCTTCCTAATGTTCTTAACGAGTACTTCTATCTAATGCTCCAACTTACTACACTTTCAACTTCTACATGTTTCTACCTAATGCTCCTGCCTAAATGTTCCTAGTGACTACTTCAGTCTACTGCTCCTATGATTTTTCCAAAAGGCAGGACTAGCACACAATACTCACTGCAGGAAAATCTAGAGTTACATAGAATGAGTTGAGAGTTAAGTGCTACATATGACAAGGAGAGTGTATGTGGACAGAATGCCAGTAGTCCACATGTTAGTAAGGCAGAAAGAAAAGAAAGCTACCTGGGTCAGAGGAGTGCATCTTGACAACCACTAAAGTGCTGGCTCACAAGGCAGATGTCACTAACCCTTCTGATACCCAACTGGGTAGTACTGGTAATATACCTCTCTGCTCGTTAGCTTAAACCGTGTAAACAAGAATCACACATACAGTACTCTGTAACGTAATTTTCAATCTGTGTCTCACCCAATAAGGTTTTTTATCCTTTTCCATAATTCAGCCCAAGAGAGTAAGTAAAAGGCCTTCTTAAAGTCTACAAATGCAATATGTACAATTTTTCAAACTCATGTTACTTTTCTATTACTGTACTATACTAAATATCAAATCTATGGTGCTACTATTATTCTGTAACCAAAATGAAAAACACATGAAAATAGAGAGGAAATTAATAATTTCATTTAATGTAAAATTTGTCTGGTGGTTGAAAAATGATTAACTGATGATAGAGCACCATTTGTGTAAACCACACATGCAAAAACTAGTGCAAAATAGTAAGGATCATCATTTACACAATTCTTAAAGTAATAATTTTTCTTTAAATTCACATTCATCTACATAAGAATCTGGAAAATATTTTCTCACAATACATTATTAATATATTGATTGGCATTGCCTCTAAAACCACATGACAGGACAGGTGATGATATCTTGCTGTGATATATCGCTGGTTATCTTTCCTTATCATCTATATTAGTTATATGAAGAATTATTCCTATAATTTCTCCTATATTCAGGAGACTATGATCTCACTGTGTTAACACTACAATATTACAAAAAAATTAGGACACACACACACAAAATTGTGCATGCCACATACAGTGCACACCAATGAAGTAGGCACGCGTGAGCCCACAGCAACTGTATTGGTGCAAATCATTTTACCCCACCTAAAACAGTGTTGGTATCCACTGCAATTAGACTCTTTGGCAAATGTATCAACCATTCCAACAAGGTCCTCAGGCCTGCAAACTTAAATATGTTGTTTCATCTTCAATTTACACTAAATGTAAGAACCAACTGATTCTGAATGACATAAGATAATTTCTGTTAACATATTTCCTTTTCTATACTAATTTTTCAAGTCTCTAGACCATAATGTTGGTGATGATCCCAAAAGCATTTGCTAGCTTCAAGTAACTGTGATCCTGTTTCTGATTCTGACCCATGGCTGAGGAAAGTGGGAGTGAGTTCTCTGTAAGTAATACATATTCTTCGTGATGGAATGTCTTCTCTTAGTATTCCATGCTCCCAATCATACCTGGCTGAGCCATAAAGAATCAGAAGTGAGCGACGAGGCATGGGTACTCGTACAAGGCTTCTTTCTGGGATTCTCTGCAATGATGAAACAACGCTGTTTTTGCTTCCTATGTATTCTTGTGGTTTTTCCAGGGAATTTTCATATCCAGTTTTATTCTGAGAAAGCTGGTTAAACTCCCTTGCAATTTCTTCATCTACCTTGACAGTCCCATTTTCTTTCATTGTGGTAGGATATCCTTCTGTGTCTGTTAGGTTGTACTTGGTTCTTGGACCGTTAAATTTTCTCAGAGTGAGAGTGGAGTCAACCAATAAACTTAAGGTAGGAATTCTTTCTCCCCAAATCCAACAATCATCAATATGGGGGTCAATAGAAGCACCCCTTTCTACTATATACTCGAGGGAACACTGTTCAACAGTCTGAAATCCTTTAAGGATATTCACTGTAGTAAAACGGTCCTGAATGAATTTGGTGAATGCTGGATAACCTCCAAAAGTTTCAGTCCTCACACGGCGCTTCTTGAAATTACATTTTGGCCCATAATTCTGAAATGGTATAAACTTGTCAAAATATTTTTAAACATAATAATATTATGTTTTTGAATCTTTAACACAAGCCTAGAGAAAGGTCTCTACCAAGCTAAATACTGATTTAACAGATTTATTTTTTTCCATCTTAAGGAATAAATGTCAAATAAGTTATCTCCTTATATTTAGATTCTCTAAAGCAGTGCTTCGCAACTGGAGCGCTGCGACTATGTCTTTGTGTGCCTTGGTACATTCCTATGTAAGGAAATTAAACAAATATCACCCTGTCTGTACAAACAACTGCAATAATTATTTTATTAATGTCTACATATGCCCCAGTTCAGTTTAATGACACCCTATAACTCCTTGTAAACCACATCATTCCAATGTACTCTCTCCTAATAATGCCTTTCACCCTCTTGCATGTTCAGGCCCCAAGAACTTAAAATCTTTTGCACTCTATTCTTCCATCTCCAATTTGGTCTCCTCCTTTTCCTTGTCCTTCCACTTCTGACACATACATCCCCTCTGCCAACCTCCCCTCACTCATTCTCTCCATACATCCACAGCATTTCCGCACACCTTCTTCAGCTCATGATCAAACCACCTCACACCACATACTGTCCTACAACATTTAATTTCCAACACATCCACTCTCCTCGGCTCATTCTCATCTACAGCCCATGCCTTGCATCTGCACAACATTGCTGGGATTACTATTCCTTCAAACATACCCATTTTTTCCATCTCCACACAATCCCTAATGCTCCCAGAACTTTTGCCCCCTCACCCACCTTATGGCTCATTTCTGCTTTCATGGTTGCATCAGCTACCATGTTCATTCCCAGGTATCTAAAATACTCCACTTCCTTCAAATTTTCTTCATTCGAACTCACATCCCTTTTACAACACTCTCCCAAATTCAAGACATCAATTTCAGCAGTTTCTCAGTCATATCTCCAATCAGTGCTATGTCATTAGCAAACAACAACAATTGATTCACTTACCAGACCCCCCCCTCACCTCCTACAAACTGCATACTTGCCCCTTTCTCCAAGATTGTGCATTTAACTCTCTCACCATCCCATCCATAAACAAATTAAACAGACCTGGTGACATCACACATCCCTGCCACAGACCCATCTTCACCTGGAACCACTCATTTTCCTCTCTATTTAATTGCACACGTGCTTTACAGTCTTGATGAAAACTTCTAGTAGCTTTCTTCTTACGCCGTATGCTTGTAAGACCTTCCACAGGGAATCTCTTACAACCCCATCATATGCTTTCTCCACATCCACAAATGCCACATAAAAATCATTCAGTTTGTCTAAGTATGTCTCCTTCACATTCTTAGAAGTAGAAACCTGATCCACATCCCTACCACTCCTGAAACTACATTGTTTTCCCATCTGATTCTCTATACATGCCTTCACCTTCTAAATCACCACTCTCCTATACAACTTACCATGTGCACCCAACAAACTTATACCTCTTTAGTTTGAACACTCAGCCTTGTCCCCCTTTCCTTTATACAGTGGCACCATACATGCATTATGCCACTCCTCAGGCACCTCACCATGATCGAAATATTCACTGAAATCCTAACTAACTATTCAGTCAGTCACCCCATTTCTTAAGAAATTCAACTGCAATACCATTCACTTCAGCCGCCTTGCCACATTCATTTTACATAAGACTTTCACCACTTCTCTCTTCACATTCATACATGAACTTATCCAAAAAATATAAACACTATTAATATAAAAAAATTTCTCTTTATTCTAAAAATGACTACCACGGTGGGTGTGCTAATCCGACATCACACCATGAACTTATCCAAAAAATATAAACACTATTAATATAAAGAAAATTTCTTTTTATTCTAAAAATGACTACCGTGGTGGGTGTGCTAATCCGACATCACACCAAGATGATGTTTGTACTCTCTACCAAAACGAGTCACAAATGTGAAATATTTCTCCACCAGCATCATCTGACTCCCATACAGGCACTCCCTGGAGGTAGGCAATATGAACAATTGCAGAAAAAATTAATACATCTATTGGTATGCACTCCAGTCATTTACACTTGCATCTTTTATGTGTATCACAGTTTAAGGGTTAACTGCACCGAAATAAACAATGCACAATGATAGGAGAGGCAATTTTTCTTTTTATCATATAAAATATTTCTTAGTGCCTAAACATATATTTGAGAACATCCAAAGGATTCAATAAATGATAAATCATCATAACTTTTCTAACAAAAATGACTTGCTACCTGTTTCCGTCGTCCACTCTGAGATGGATCCCAAGGTATTTCATCCATGTAAACCAAAAGGTCCTTTTCTTCTTCTTCTGACACAAACTCAAGTAGTACTTTTATTCCAGAGATCCTGAGAAAGTCATGAAGAGATATATGGATAAGATAAGAAGCAACCAATTCAAAAACAGACTGAATGTATATAAAAGTTTGAGTTTGAGAGACAAAAGCTGAGGTGTGAAATTCTGAACAAGCATCAAATAGATAACTTCAAGAGCTAACAATCAGAAAACACTTTGAGAACTGGAATAATCAATGAAAAATACAATGTAAAAGTTGTGACAGTTTCTAATGCACTGACAACTAATTACATTCAGTAGGCATCCGACTGACAGTTGAAAGAAGTGGACTCTTGGACTGCAAACCACAATACTTTTATAAATAATACAACTAGTATCAAAGTATTGTGATGCAGCAAAGGTGCAAGCAGCAAGATAAACTCTTTTACAAGGAAATTAAGGTTACAAGAGAGATGTCAAACAAAGGGATTAAAAAAAATAACTAGAAAGGCATACAACTGGTTGTATAAGAGGAAAGTATGAATGTTGATAAAGTAGCACACCATAAACGTCTGCCTCATGAAGGGTCAGTGGAAGATGTGAGTTAAGCCAGAGGTAGGGTAAAGTGAAGGGAAGGGTTGACCCAGGAAAGAAGAGCTACGGATAGATAGCCAAGAGGGGAAAAGAGCTAGGGTAGACAGTAAAGATGGGAATATGCCACAAAAGGAGGGAAAGGGGGAGTTGAAGATAGCCAGAAAGTCAGGTGAGACTAAACTAAGAAAGGGGTTTAGTCAAAAGAGAAGGCTAGTTGGAGATGAAGAGACAGGATGATAATAAATGATTACATGCAGTATGAACCTAGTAATCTGGCCTTGCAATGCCATCCCAGTTTTCTAAGTGTGTGTACAATGTTAGGTCACTCCACTTTAAGTTCAAATTTCTAGCACTGAAATAAAATCTTTTAAGTTATGTTAGAGATGGAATGATGTATTTCAAAGCTAAAGGATGAGTTAAAGATTAGGTGAAAGGCAACTGAAGTATGACTGAATGGTGTGAGAGTTATATGGGATGTGGTGAGGCTGATGGGCGAGATGGAGAAGGGAGATGAAATGTGTAGGATGAAAGAATTGAAGGTTGATGAGTCAGGCAATTTTAGGACTGGCATGTGAAATGATCAGTAAGAGGCTGTGAAGAGAGGTGACCAGCACAAAAGGTGCTAAGGAATAAGTATTAAAGAGATGGTAATGGATAATAAATGAGGACAATGAAGGAATATAACTCCAAACCATTTCAGCACATCCACTCCAGGTCTCTAAACCACACATTTCTTATTACCACACCCCTCTTTTACCCTTTTATTACTTACGTGTTCAACCTTCCTCACACATTATATTATCCTCAAACATTTCGTTTCCAACAAATTCACCCTCCTCTGCACATTCTCATCTACAGCCCATGCCTTGTACCCATACAACACTGTCGGGACTACTATACCTTCAAATACACATTTTTGCCCTCCCAGATAAAGACTTCTCTTTCCACACATTCATCAATGCTCCCAGAAACTTTACCCCTTTACCCATTCTACCACAATCTCTCAAGAGCTCATTATTTTAAATTATGAAGTGTTTCCCATTTCTCAGTTTTGTACAAACTCAATTTCATAAGCAAAATTTAATTAAATACTTCAATAAGGTGATGGCCAAATACTTTTTCAATACTTCAATAAGGTGATGGCCAAATACTTTTTCACATATTTCAAACTTTAAGTACTGCATCTGAATAGTGCATTTTCAACATACTTGGGTATGAAAAAGGGACATATTCAAAATATAAGAATGTCTTTATTTGCCATCCTATTGTAACTGTGTGACAAAGCATACAAGGTACTGTAATGGAAAGAAAGATATCAGCGTAATAAAGGATCACAAAAGTAAAAGTATTGTAGAAAGTACATTACATAGTGCAGTAGTAGTACCTTACATAGTAGAGTAGTAAGTACCTTACATAATACAGAAAAAAGGTACTTTTTCAAACATGTTAATACAGTAAATCAATGCCGCACCAAATTTTGCATAAACTACTAAATATTTATCATGGCTGTCAAGATCTACTACTTCTTTAACTTTTGCTTGTCAACTTATACAATAGATGTGATAACAATAATACCCACAGAATAAGTTTTCAATAAACTGTGTAAGATTAATAAAATTACTTTGAAAAAGTTTTTAAAGTTCAAAATAGGTTTAAAGTTTATACAGTATTCAGAAACTTAGCTTTCTGGAAGGCAAAATTACAGAAGTATGTGTTACACCTACTTTATGGGTTCTCCACGGTGGTTTGGGTGAATTCTCCAACTGTTTGTCTGCCATCCTGGCCAAGCAAGATCACAAAGTGGACAGTAAATGTATGACCATTCCTGCCCAATAGAAGAAATCTGGGTCATTAAATACAAAATATACATAAAATAAAAATTTATAAAGTCTTCAAAGTACAAGATATTCAATATGTCATTTCTATTTTTGAGTTGCCTTCATTAAGAAATGACATGAAAAATGAAAATAGGAATGAATATATTATCTTACTACTACAGTCTGCAATCAAGTCTTCCTGAAGTTCACTTGAAATGGTATACTTAACTGGAGAGAATTGTCTTTAGTAAAGTACAGGTGTAAAAAAAAAATAAATAAATAAGCATTGAATGCCTTACACAAACGGGAAAAAAATCTGAAAGATCTTGAAGAAATTATCAGGTGTGTATGTATGTATAAATGATTACTTATTGTGTTATGTGTTATGAGGAGAGCTTTACACTATTACCCCATCTATTGTTTATATGTAATAAGTCTTTTCTTCTATGTATGTATGCATAAACACTCAAACCCCAGTCTATACCAGGTACCCATTTATCGAATAGCCACATGAGGAAAATGAACACTAGGGTTGGGTGTAGGCTGAATGCTACATCAAGGATTTGAACCCATGCAAGTCAACTCCAGACTGGACTATGATGACTCATGGTTATCATTAGAGACTTGGCTCTTAAGGCAATGCAAAAAAACAAAGCCAATGCTTTTTTTTTTTTCACTGTCCCGTCGGCCAACTCTCCTCTGAAGTGGCGGTGGCACTCCTGCTCTGTAGCATGATTAGTTAGGTTGAGGGAAAAATTAAAGGTGAAATTGATGATAAAGTTGTGCGCTAGGTAAGATTAGGTGAGCAGTGGCCTGGTATGCTCTTTTAACACCTTAACTTGCGTGACAATATGGTACGATTGTTGTCTAACGTTGTGGGTAAGGTCATACGGCTAGGTTAAAGTGAACACTGCCCTGAAAATGTTTATCTTTACTTAATGTCGTGGGCTGACTCTCCTCCAAGGTGTGTCGTCTAGGTCACCGGTAGCACTTTGGCACATTTTAAATTCCGGGGGTAGTAGACTAACGAAACCATGTAGGGTAAGGTCACGGACGCAAACGTGGTGGTATAAACCTCCAAGACCAACGTAATTTGTTAATATGATTAAGTACGAAGCACTTTATAGTGGAACAGTTTACCTTGTCTTCCTCAGTCACCCAGGATTCTGTCTTCCACGCACCATGATCCTTCTCACACACAAGGCAAGACCGCTGACCTTTACACCCACATGGACGAGGATGAAACATAGTGCTTAGGCCTATGTAAGAGGATGTCTCATTTCCACTCTCCAATACGTAATGAACAGAAAAATGCACAGGCAAAATTACACAAGAGTGTTGATGTGTAACAGCCTCTTAGTAAACAAACCTTTATAGTCCTCGTCCCTGTCCATAATCCAAATTCAGACTGAGCAGTTTCAATATTCTATTAACCATGACAGGCCTTTCTTTATTGTTTTGCTTTACAATAATAATATTTATCTCTGTCGTCAGAATGGAAAATCAGACTTTATAAAGATAGAAGTAAATTATACTTGATTCTGGATATAAAGTAGAAGTGCACCCTAAAACAATTTTCTCTCACCCCTCAACCCATCCCCGGTTTCCATGAAGACTTCATGACTTTCAGAGATAAAACGTTTTTTCTATCGTAAATAACATGGCCAAGGCAAAATATGTCCCATTCGAAGGCTATCCTACTCGAAGCATACAAGTAAAATAAAGCAGAGATAAATCATGGCTTGACAGTGTTTCTAGACCTGACCGAAGAACAAAGGTTATATGAAGGGGAAACACGAAAGAAGGAAGAATAAAAATGGGGTAATTTCAGTAGGGATCACTTAATGATATCTCCTCTCCCCCACAAAGGTTTCTCTGTGATAGGTGAGGTTACATTGTGTTAGGCTGGATTTGTACCCTAACCTACCCTACCTTAGCTTAAAAAAAAAATTTAGGGGAGAATCTTCAGGTGATCCATCACTTGTAAGAAAATAAGTCTTAAGACAGCTGACATGGTGTTTAGTTATATATTAGCTGATCCTCTTATAATGTGAAGAATAAGCCGACTTTTAACCTTTCTTGGATGGTTATGGTAAAAAAGGTCTTCCACAGACTCCGGAAAAAAAAAAAAAACGCTATTTAAACGTCAGTAAATATACTGCTTCTGAGACATTTAAACATCAGTGCAACACTGTCATTTAATTCTTTGTGCTGTGGCCTTTAAAAATATGCACCTAATGTTAAAGAACTACACCAGTACTAAAACTATTTCAATACAGCATTCTCTATTTGGTGCTACCCAACAAGTTCCTCAAGATATGTAGAAGTTTTTCACAAATCACTACATTGTAAAAATAAATCGTCGATCAATATCTTACTCCTTTACAACATTCAAATTCTAAAGCTTAAAGATTCACATTTGCACACTAAACCAAACCATTTGCTTTGAGATCTTATAATATGAAACAATTTCAAATCCTACAAATATCTAAGCTTTAATTGCATATGGCTTTGTATATAAAAGATATATCTATCTATATCTCTGATGCCTGTTCCAAACTGGAACTCTCTCATGGGTGGCCATGGCAATTGTGTCTCCGTAACTGGTGAACTCCAGTGCCGCTTCTTAGCCTTTAGTGCCTCACCCTTAACAGGCCACTGGCAGAGGGCATGTCTATCACAGTTATTTTTTTTTTTCCAGAGTTTCCGACCAAATGTTCCTACCGGCTACTTCTATTTAATGCTCCTGCCTAATGGTCCTACTTACTACTTTAACCTACTATTTCTACCTAATGCTCCAGCCTAAATGTTCCTTCCTACTGCTTCTGTCTATTGCTCCTAATATTTTGCCAAAAGGCAGGGCAAGCACATAGTGCTAACTGCTGGCAATTCTAACTATGAAGAATGAGCTATATGAGTTAGGTGTAGTGAAGTGTTATGTATGACAAGGAGAGACTATATGTTTGTGGACAGAATGCCAGTACTCCAGATGTGAGCGAAGCAGAAAGACAAAACATCTTGGGTAAGAGGAGTGTAACTTGACAACCACTGAATGCTGGGTCACTATGCAGCCATCTCTAACCCTCCCAATACCCAGACAGGTAGTACTGGTAACAAACCTCACTGGCTGTTGGCTGCCTACCAACTATCCATCTATCTGTATCTCTGATACCTGTTCCAACTGGAACTCCCTCAAAGGGGTGGCCATGGAAACAGAGTCTCTTTAACTAAAGAACTCCAGTGCTGCTTCTTTGCCTTTAGTGCCTCACCCTTAACAGGCCACTGGCAGAAGGCAAGTCTAGCGCAGTGTTTGCAGAGGCTCCTACCTAACGTTCCTAATGACTACTTCTATCTAATGATCCTACCTACTGCTTCTACCTAATGTTTTTACTGAATAATCATGCCTAAATGTTCCTGCCTATGACTTCTATCTACTGCTCCTACCATTTTGCCAAAAGGCAGGGATAGCGCATAGTGCTCACTGCAGGAAAATCTAGTTACAAAAGCTGAGCTGCGTGAGTTAAGTAATGTCAAGTGTTACATATGACAATGAGAGATTGTATGATTGTGGACAGATTGCCAGTAGTACACATGTTTGAGGTAGAAAGAAAAGATAGCTACCTGGATCAGGGGAGTGCAAATTGACAGCCACTGAAGTTCTGGCTCACTAAGCAGATGTCACTAACTCTCCTGATACCAAGGTGGGTAGTACTGGTAATATACCACCCTGGTTATTGGCTGCCTTCCAACTACTACCTACAAACTACACTTTGGGGTTTTCATCTTTCAAACCTTCTTGTAGAGAAAGCACTCATGTAATAGATATTGCATATCTTTCTTGCCAAGGTAACTTTCTTTCACACTGATAATGGTTAAATATCTACTAAAGCAAAATGGTCAACTTAGGCATGTTGATATGTCATCCATACAGCACTTTTCCAGGAAATGATTTAAGGACTATTACTAGCTCTTTGAGAAGTGAGTGGGTAGAGAAGTCAATAATAAAAATATCCATGAAAAAGTTCTACATGTGTTTTACTGGTACAGAGTATCTATAGAAATATATAATTTTTTTCATACAGATATTGACCATAGTCATAGGTGCCAAGTGATGACAGAGCTGCCTCTTATAGGAAGAGATTGCAGGAGTTAGAGAAAACAGAATGAGATAATTTCCACACTCTAGCTGTAGATGAAGAAAAAGTAAACAGAGAATCAGCCAAAATTTGAGCTACCAATGGCCACACTATCTGTTGGACACTATGGCTTGTCAGATGCTATATGAACAGGCCAAAGAATGAGGCAAGAGTGCAAAAGACCCTTAAGAGCAAAGTCAAAGTATTATCTAGAAAAGAGAAAAGCAGCTCTACAACAAAAGGAAAGAAGCTGAAGGTAAAAAAAATGAGACATAATGACCTGAGAGAGCAAAGTGCTTTTAGGTTATTTCTGTTATGAAAGATGGAAGAGAGTGGGACCTCTTCAGATGTGTCAGCAGTGCTTCATGAAGGGATGGATCAACCCTATGCAAAGCTTGAGCAAATGCACTTAGAAGCTATTCATTCATGACTGGAACAGACTACTCCCATAAAAATCTTACAAAAAGCAGGCTTACCTCTTTCAATGATATGGAGTTTCCAAAAACAATGAAATGTTACATCTATTCCAGGCACACTGACAAAGCCATGGAAGGGTGAAGGAGAGATGGAGTATTACAAAGGACTGTTGAATTTGTTAGATGACAGGGTGGTGGTTGTAGTATGTTTAGGACAATGTGGCAAGTAGAGCTTTAGTCTTGGTGAATGATACGGTGGAAAGAGAGGATATAGTGAAAGCCTTGAGTAAGATGAGGCATGACAAAGTAGTAGAAATGGAGAGGATTGCAGCTGAGTCTCAAAAAAGGGGTGACAGTATTGTTGAATGGTCAGATAAGCTATTCGACATTTGTATAGCCCAAGGTAATGTGCATGAGAACTGACTGAATGTATCAATAATGCCTTTATATAAAAGCAAGGGGAACAAAAGTAAATGCTTGAATTACAAAAATGTTTGTCTGTTGGGTACATCCAGTAAAGTGTAAGAGAAAACGATGGCATAAGCAGAACACATGATTTAGGAGAAATAGTGTGGATTCAGGTGAGGTAAATTGAGTGTAGACCAGGTGCTTCTTTTAAAAAATTGCATAAGAAATACTCATAGAAAGGGAGTAAACTGTATGACAGGATTAACAACACAGCCTTCTGGAAGGTGTTATGAATACATGGGATAACTGGAAAGTTACTAATTTATGTGAAGAGTTTCATCAGGAGAGTAAGGCATGTGTGTAAGCAAGAAGGGAAGAGGGTGAGACATTGCCAGTGAAAGTGGGTCAGCGATAAGAAAGAGTGATGTCACTATGGTTGTTTAATCTGTATATGGTTTGGATAGTGAGGAAAGTAAATCTATCAGTCATAAAGTGAGGGGTGGAAATGCAGTATGCTACATTCTTTTTTCAGGAAAGGCATTGGAAATGAATCATTTGCTGTTTGGAGATGACACAACTCTGCTGGTAGACTCCAAAGGGAAATTAAAGAAGCAAGTGACAAAGTTTGAGTGTGTGTGTGAAAGGAGAAAGTTAAGAGTACATGTGAGAAACAGTAAAGTAATGAGGTGCAGCATGGGGATGAGAAGATGGTCTGAGAGTAAGTCTGAAAGGTAAGGACATAGTGGAGAGCTTTAGGTGCCTGGGAGTGGACTTGGTAGCAGGTGGAAACATGTTGGCTTAAGTGAGTCAAATGGTGGAAGAGGGGGCTTGGTCCTGGTTGCAATAAAGAGTGCATGAATATATAACAGCCCCCAAAAATGTTGTGTGGATGTAAGTCTTAGGCCTTATACTGAAGAGAAAGGAAATGAAAGGATGTGTTGGAAATTACCTATCTTAGGAAGGTAGGTAGTGTGAAGCCAATTGATCATGTACAGAATGAGTGTACGAGAAAATTGTAAGCAAAGTTTCAAAGAGAGAGCAGGCCAAGGTTTGCTGAAATGGACCTTTGTATAGAACACGTGAAGAAACACTGACTAAAAGTATCTGTGAAGTGGAGGGAGCAAGGGGTAAGGGCAGACTGAGAAGGCCATAGAAGGATGGAATGAAGGAGGCTCTGGAACACTGGGGCCTAAACATTCAGAAGAGAGGCATAAGTGGGAAGAATCACCTGGAACGATATGGTATATGAGTGGATATGTCAGTTTGGCTGAACCAAAGAATATCTGATGGTAAATGGAAATCATGGAGTAGTCTGTGGCTTAGCTGAGGATTGTAGGTGCTGGTTTCTGTTCATTATACAAGACAGATAGAGAGTGAATGTGCACAAATAAGGCCATTGTCCATATGTTCCTGATATCTCGCTATGGTAAACGAAGCAATTAAGTGTAAAAAAACACCATGACAGAGTGAAGAGGCTGAACAAGTGAGTCTTTGAAGGAAATAATAAAGTAAAGAGGAATTTTAAGAAAACTCAAGAGAAATTTGATACTTAAATTATTAACCAAAGTAGCAGCTGATCACACAAAGAACTATTATCATGTTTACCATGTAGATAATTGATTTAGAAAATGAAGAGTAAATGCTGTTTACCTCATAAAAGTAAAAGCACATTCTCCATCATACCAAACATAATCTGAACATAAGTGGTGATATTAGCAGGAATCTTTCAAAATCAATCTACTGTCACTTAAATCGTTTTTTAATAATAACAAACTCCATAGTTTCAAGGAATTCTTTACATACAATAACTCAATATTTAAAAACTCATCTCTGCAAGTATCCAAAATAATACTGCATTTCTGTATTCCTTAATCAAATTAGATTCTTCCCTAATTTTCAAATATTAATCTCTGCCCAGTTCATCATTCATTACTATACCTACAATCAAGATATCCAAGTCTGTGAAATGCTTCATTTCTAATGTTAAAATTCTCAGAAAACAGCTTCCTGATTGCTACTGCCTTTAGATGTAATGAATGAAACAAAATGGGTTATTGATCATGCACAGCACATACATAAGAAGAAAAAATACATAGAATACCTATCCATCCACCCATCTATCTATATCTCTGATGCCTGTTCCCTCTGGGAACTCCCTCAAATGGATAGCCAAAACAAAAGTGTCTATAACTGGTAAACTGCAGTGCCACTTAACCTTTAATGCCTCACTCTTAAGAGTCCATTGGCAGACGGCAACTCCAGCACAGTGTTTCCAAAGGATCCTACCTAATGTTCCTAAAGATTTCTTTTACCAGATGTGTCTCCCAAACATTCCTACCTAATGTTCCTATCCACTACCTCTGCCTAATGTTTCTTCCTAATACTCCTGCCTAATGTTCCTACCTAATACTTCTACCTAATGCTCCTACCATTTTGCCAAAAGGAATGACAAGTGCATGCAGCTCACTGAAGGAAAATTTAGAGTTATGAAGAAAGAGTTGTGTGAGTTAAGTGTTATGTAAGACAAGAAGAGATTGTATTTTTGTGGACAAAATGTCTGCACTCATCATGTAAGGCAGAGAGAAAAGACATCTACTTGGGTTAGAGGAGTGCAGCTTAACAACCACTAAAAGACTGAGGCATTCTTCAATATCTGATACCTTTTTAAAAGCATAACTGCATATTGGATGAGAGCTACAGCAAAAAGGCAAATGAACAGTTAAATTAGGTGAAGCCTAAAAAATGGAGTATGTGGGCAAATTTGTTCAAGTCTCACGGAGACAGGGCAGTGCTAACTTCAGGACAGTTGTTAAATGTTTAGGGTGATAAGATGGTATCTATGTGGGCATAACTGTTTAATATTTATGGCGATAATTTGTTATGGAAAAAAATGTAAAGTCCTGGTTTGGAACTACTAAAGGAACATTTACTATACAAGATGATAAGGATGTAGATATAACACTAATCACAGCAGAATATGAAGTTACAACCAAGGGTAAAGAAAACTGGGACTACAGAAGAAAGGCAACCATGCATATAACTGAGGCGGCAAAAGGAAGAAGACTTTTAAATGTGATTATAACATATGGTTGGAGGAAGAAACAGCAACGTTACAAAAGTTTACATAGATACATAATTACTTCAATAAAGATAAAAGAACTGACACAATGAATAATAAAAAGCTGAATGGCATGCATATTGCTGGAACTTTTGGAAAAACAAAAAATTAAAAGGCCATCAGGCATAGCAAGACTTGTTGCATGGCATGATGCAACCCATATCACAGCATGCATGTGAAACATGTGTCTGTAGCAAAAAATGATATGGGTGAGAAATATAAATAATAATAATAACTAGTACAAGAATGGATAAGAACAAGAATAATACACACTGTAAATCAGGAGGAAACATTGCTGAAGGGTACAGAAATGTATGGTAGATTATCAAACAATGCTGCAGTGTTAATGTGGCCATAGAGGAGAACCATGTATTGGAAGAAAAAGCAACCCTTAATTCTAAGGCAATGCTTTTAATGATGGTCAAAGTCAAAGTCAATGGTTCAAGAAAAATAACATGATGAACCATAATGAGTTTGAGATAACTAAGAGAAAGTATATGGAATACTCAGAAATAAACTGAAAAGAGGAAATCACAGATTTATCGATAAAGGCCTATTAAATTTAGTCACAAGGATAAAGAGCAAATATGGGTTGAAAAGAATGCCTGGTGATGTAAATGAGTTAGCAGCATGTTGCAAAAACCATAATAGGAAGAATTTGAAATTAATGACCAAACATGAATATATGATTGCTTAATTTAACTGGATTCATTAGAGGATGGCTGAATATATAAAAGAACATACCGAAAGCAAATAGTGAGGAGAGCAGTACTTGCAATGGTATATGATAAATATATTTGGTAACCTAAAATTGTGGTAAGCAACCCTCCTTACAGGAAAACAGTGAATAACATGAGGGAGATTAATTTTGCAGTATTGAAGTACTATGGCTTCACTGTCATTAATACTAAATGACAGATAATTCATTACAGTAGAGCTGAAATGCAGTATTGCAGTTACCTGAGATGATATTTTCCTCTAACATATATTTATCTATGGATTTCTACTCTTGAGTAAGAAAGAGATCTTTCAATTATCATGCATATACAAGAAACTATTTTTTCAAGTCACTGTAGTAGTCACTCCCATCATTATTTGGGGTAAATTAATCACAAACCATGAATCTACTGAAGAGCAATTTCTTCACAAATCAGTTCTGCCAGATTTTCGAGTCCCTGAAACACAAAGAGGGCCATATCAATTCATAGTGAGATTGATATAACTGGACATGAGAAAAAAAAATAAGCAACTACTAATGGGGAAATGAAATTAACTAATGGGAAGGCAGTCTCCTTGAACACCAGGCTGCTAACAGTTTAACAATCATGAAACATGTTGAACTGCTTCTGTATCAAAGATTCTAGTCACAGACAAGAGTACTCAACAATGTAAAGCCTTAAAAAAAAAAAAATAATATATATATATATATATATATTTTTTTTTTTCCATACACATTCACCTTTTCCCGCATTAGCGAGGTAGCGTTAAGAACAGAGGACTAAGCTTTAGAGGGAAAATCCTCACTTAGCCCCTTC
>JAYMFT010416009.1:0-17932 GCA_038088735.1 Panulirus argus | reverse complement strand
TCCAGCCCCCCGCTCCCTCCCCTTTTAGTCGCCTTTTACGACACGCAGAGAATACGTGGGAAGTATTCTTTCTCCCCATCCCCAGGGATAAGATACATATTTATATATTCTCGAGTGATGTTCAAGTAACTTGAAAATCATTAGGGAGAGCCTATAATCAACAGGATTACGAAAGTTTTCGGATAATGGTAAATATGCTCACATCTTGTAATATATATGCCCAGCAATCGTATGTGATAAGACTCACCTGGATATGTATTTCAAACAAGCATCCTAGTTCTACTAAGCAATACACCTCCCTCACAACAGAATACCATGTCTAGTTTCTGTAAGTAATATTGCGTGATTAAAATGGAGTAATGCTCTGAAAAACGTATTTCATACCATAAAATTCTCAAAGAAATACGACGCCTACGGTGAAGACGAAAAGAATTAAGAGCATTTGTCAAGAATATGATAAACGAAACTTAAAATTAAAAACATGTCGTGTAAGATATATAAGACAAAAATATTTTCGTCCTAATATTATTTAAATTAGTGATATGAGAATATATAAAGAAATTGTAAGTGAAAATGGGTAACTATTGAAAAAACGAAAGAAAAGGTCTCTATAGGAATAAAGATACATATATAGGTCGCAGAGCACATGCTGACTTAAGAAATATTAAATGTGTCGTGTTTTTGTATCAAAATGCCAACAGCATCTGGTGTTCCCTGCTGGTCACCCATCCAAGTACTAACCAGACCCAACGCTGCTTAACTTCGATGATCGAACGAGAAGTGGTGTTTTCAACGTGGTATGGCGTTTGACAGCTTTGTATGAGTAAAGTATTATTTACACATGACTTTTAAGTAACGAGAGAATCATTGACTAAAGGCGTTATTTAACTAAGAAAGTTTCCTATTCTTTCCGATAACGAACTCTTTTTATACATGTAATACCAGATATTCACCAAGCAATCGTACATAAGACGCACATGGAAATACATTAGTTATATCTATACTAGTTCTATGAGGCCATACCCTGCAGTAGAGGAAAAAGCCATATTTGGTTTCTGCAAGTGATATGGCATAAGTAACATTTAATGATGCACTTAAAAAAGGGCTTCAGAACTTAACATTTTGAAAGAAACTACAACAATTACTGCCGAAATGATCAAAAATGAAGATTATCTGTCAGATATGTGATACCAAGAACATATTTGAGGAATATAACTCGTATGAGGTATAAAACACAGAACAATCTCAGTCTCAATAATATTCAACTTAATGAAATAAGAATAGATTAAGAAAATAGACGTGATAGAGGAAAAGTATTGAGAAAAAGGAGGGAAAGCACACTCAATATGATGGAATTTTCTGTAAGAATATCAGTCTACATACTGGCATAAGAATAATTAAAAGCTGGGTATTTAGGTATTGAAATGGAAAGAGCATCTGGTGTTTAAAGGAGTTTACCCAACCATGTAGGAGAAGCGGAGTTTTCAGTGTTGAATGACCTTTGACATACATCTACGAGAAAGAGATGTATGAAGTAAACTAAGGTTAAAGTAACGGCAAATTCCATAGGGAGAGATGATACCCAATAAAGAAACCTGCATGATTTTTATATAAAATATTCCTTTTGTATAACTGATAAGAGAAAACTTTTGAGCAATAGTATATCAAAAGACGCACATGGATACATGTACTACTGTCCATATGTATTAATGTACTGAATGCACAATAAACCTTTAGAAACATATGTGATCCACACGACCTAAATTTAAGTAAGCTATAAGCCTCCGGGATAGGACCTAGATCTGGTTTCTCCATATGATATGGAATGACTGACATAGAGTGATGTTATGAAAAGCAAGCCCATCAATTCACAACATTTTAAAAGGTTCTCCAGTAATCAATATTGATATGAAAAAAATAAATAGTAAATTAAAAGATTTTTAAAATTGATACATATCTAAGAAAGACAAGTCTTTTGAGAAATTAAACAATAAATGGTTGCACTCATCATTATTCATTATAATGATATAAGTAGAGAAAAATGATAGTGAAATAGAGAAATTATTGAGGAGAATCTGCACAATACAGTATGAACAATAGTTATATAGGTCTCACTGTCGATATTACATAAAAAAGTTATTAGTATGTTAGGTTTACCCATAATGAAATGAAAACAGCATCTGATGTTCTTGCTTGTTTACCGAGTCAAGTTCTAAAAAACAACAACGGTGCTTAACTTCGATGATCGGACAGGAGGTGGTGTTTCAAAAGTTTTATGCCACTTGACTTCCAATTTAAAGAAACATATTTACTTACAGAATACCCTTCTTAAAGTAAGGTTTAAACTAGTATTGAAAAACGTTATTTATGAAAGACAATTACTTTATCTTTTGGATGAATACTGCTTTGTTTATACATACCACACAAAACAAAAGCAAAGAAATCAGAAATGCTAAAATTCATATGGAAATATTTGTATACACCAAACCTACTTGCGTTTAATCCTAAAAGCATAATAAAAGAGAAAACCATATATGGTTTCTGAAAATGATATGGCGTGATTAACATGGAGTGATGCTCTAAAAATAAAAAAAGAGTGTTTCAGACCATACTATTTTGAAAGATACCTAAATAATTACGGCTAAAAAGAAAAAAAAATAAAGGGTACATATCAAATGTATGAAAAATGAAACATGTAACTAGAATATAAATCGTGAGAGGCATACAACTGTCTTAGTATCATTAATAATGTAGTTAATGATATAAATATATTCATAATATGGAATTAAAAGGGAAAAATATTGAGAGAAGAAGGAGAAAATCTTTATAAGATGAAAAATAAATATGTAATGGTTACAGTTCACATAATAACAGGATAGATATAAAGGTTGGGCTTATGGGTATTAACATGCCAACATCATCTGGTGTTTGCAGGCGGTCGGTCATCCAAGTAATGACTAGACCTATCGCTGTTTGATTACGCTGATCGGACAAGAAGCTTTCTTTTCAACATCGTATGGCCATTGACTTCTAGCCATAAGATACGTATATATTGTACACTGAGGTTGAAATAAGATATCAAACAATCGACGAGTGGACGTCCTGTGACATTCCTATGGATACCTAGTCATGTCGGTATCTCGCAAAATGAGACAACAGATGACCTTGCCAAGACCGGCTGCAACAACACAACCCTTCACTTCATTGTTCCTCGAACATTTCTGTAACTTAGGAAACAATTTAGGAGAAAACAGAAACTCGAGATGCAGCAATCCCCCTGGACTAACCGCCAACCTGTTAAGATACGCGCCATAAACTCAATGACCTTTCGCAAGTCTACAAGAAAGGGTCGCGAGAAAGGGAAGTGATTGCTGCTCCTATCATCCTCGGCTATGACTTTCCTTGGGAGATTGGCATCCCAACCTCCCTCCAGCAATGCGCTTGTGCATTATGCAAAGGACCCGATACCAGCACCATTGTCCTCTGCCGTACAACATAACCCCACACACAAAGCTTCCGTGACGCCTGCTATACCATCAGTTCAAGACCACTGACGGAGACGCGATGATCCTCCCCATGTTCTAATGACATTATGTCAATAATATTCATATGTTCAAAGAATATGCTTACTTTCTTACCCTTTAGTAAGCCCCAATATCATTTTTCTATGTAATCGAGACACTTCCAAGATCCTTCTGGTATCATTATACAGGAGAACCTAGTGACAACACTACGACCCGGAATCATCTATCAAGGAGTAAACTACTGGAAACTGAAACTGATGATAAGGAGCATAATGAAATGCATTTTATGTATACTTCCTACTTCTATTAAGCAATGAATTTTCATTACAGAAGAAAGCCATATTTAGTTTCTGAAAGTGATATGACATGATTAAATTGTAGTGAAGTTCTGAGAAAGCTACTATAAAAATTCAGATAAACGGAAAGAAAATAAAGTATATGCATATATCACACATAGGATAACTGAAACAAGAATCACGAAGATAAGCTCTGTGAGGTATACAACACATAAAAGTCTTAGTCGAAGTAATATTCAGGTTAATGATATGACAATACATACAGTAAATGGAAGTGAATAAGAAAATGCATTCAGAGAAAGAAGGAATAGCACTACTTATAAGATGTAGAATACAAAAATGGATATCGCTGTGTATATACTAAAATAAGAAATCTTTGATGTTGGATATTTAGGTATTAAAATACCAACAGCATGTGGTGTTCCTAGGCGGTCACCCATCCAAGTACTATCCAGACACAACGCTGCTTGTCTTCGCAGATCGGACGAGAACTGGTGTTTTCAGCGTGTTATGGCAGTTGATATTCTCGAGTGATGTTCAAGTAACTGGAGAATCATTGGGGAGAGGCTATATTCAACAGAATCGCGAAAGTTTTCGGATAATGATGTATTTGTTGACATCTTGTACAATATAACGGCCGAGCAATCGTATGTGATAAGACTCACCTGGATATGTATTTCATAGAAGCATCCTAGTTCTACTAAGTAATACACCTGCCTCACAACAGAATACCATGACTAGTTTCATTAAGTAATATTGCGTGATTAAAATGGAGTGATGCTCTGAAAAACGTATTTCATATCATAAAACTCTCAAAAAAATACGACGTTTACGGTGAAGTTGAAAAGAATTAAGAGCATTTGTCAAGAATATGATAAACGAAACTTAAAATACATGTCGTGTAAGGTATATAAAACAAAAATATTTTCGTCCTAATATTATTTAAGTTAATGATATGAGAATATACTAAGAAAATGTAAATGAAAATGGGAAACTATAGAAGAAAAAATGAAAAGGTCTTTATAAGAATAAAGATACATATATATAGGTCGCCGGGCACATGTTAACATAAGTAATATTAAAAGTGTCGCGTTTATGCATCAAAATGCCAACAGCAACTGGTGTTCCCAGGAGGTCACCCATCCAAGTACTAACTAGACCCAACGCTGCTTAACTTCTCTGATCGAACGAGAAGCGGTGTTTTCAACGTGGTATGGCCGTTAGCAATTATAGCGGAATAAGGTGTTTATATATTGTACACTGACTTTTAAGTAAAGAGAGAATCATTGACTAAAGGCGTTATTTAACTAAGAAAGTTTCATATTCTTCCAATGACGAACTCTTTTTTTACATGTGATACCAGATTTCCACCAAGTAATCATACATAAGACGCACATGGAAATATATTTGTTAAACTTACACTAATTCTATTAGGCCATAGACCTGCAGTAGAGGAAAAGGCCATATTTGGTTTCTACAAGTGATATGGCATAAGTAACATTTAATGAGGCACATAAAAAGTGCTGCAGAACTTAACATTTTGAAAGAAACTACAGCAATTACTGCCGAAATGATAAAAAATGAAGAGTATTTCTCAAATATGTGATACCTAGAACATGTTTGAGGAAGATAACTCGTTTGAGATATAAAACACAGAACAATCTCAGTCTCAGTAATATTCATCTTAATGAAATAAGAATAGATAAATAAAATAGACGTGATAGAGGAAAAGTATTGAGAAAAAGTAGGTAAAGCACACTCAGTATGATGGAAATTTTCTATAGAAATATCACAGTGTACATACTGGCATAAAAAATATTAAAAGTTGGGTATTTAGGTATTGAAATGGAAAGAGCATCTGGTGTTTTCAGGAGTTTACCCATCCATGTAGAGGAAGCGGAGTTTCATCGTTGAATGACCTTTAACATACATCTAGGAGAAAGATTTATATGAAGTAAACTAAGCTTAAAGTAACGGCGGATTCATTAGGGAGAGGTGATACCCAATAGAGAGAGCTGCATGATTTTTATATAAAATAACCCTTTTGCATAACTGATAACAGAAAAGTTTTGAGCAATAGTATATCAAAAGACGCACATGGATACATATGTGATCCATCCGACCTCAATTTCAGTAAGCTATAAAACCTCTGGGATAGTACCTAGATCTGGTTTCTATATATGATATGGAATGACTGACATAGAGTGATGTTATGAAAAGCAAGCCCAACAAGTCATAACATTTTGAAAGGTGCTCCAATAATCAATATTGATATAAATAAAAATAAAGCGTAAATTAAAATATTTTGAAAATTGATACATATCTGAGAAAGACAAGTCCTTTGAGAAATTAAACAATAAATGGTTGCACTCAATATTATTCATTATAATGATATAAGTAAAGTAGAAAGAAATGATAGTGAAATAGAGAAACTATTGAGGAGAATCTACACTATACAGTATGAACAATAAAGTTATATAGGTCTCACTGTTCATATTAGATAAGAAAAGTTATGCGTATGATAGGTTTACACATAATGAAATGAAAACAGCATCTGGTGTTCTTGCTTGTTTACCGATTCAAGCTCTAAGAAACGACAACGGTGCTTAACTTCGATGATCGGACAGAAGGTGGTGCTTAAGCGTTGTATGGCACTTGACTTCCAATGTAAAGAAACATATTTACTTACAAAATACCCTTTTTAAAGTGCGGTTTAAATCATTATTGAAGTACGTTATCAATGAAAGACAGTTGCTTTATCTTTTGGATGAATATTACTCTGTTTATGCATATCACACAAAACAGATGCAAAGAAATCAAAGATGCTAAAACTCATATGGAAATATTTGTATACACCAAACCTACTTGCGTATAATCCTAAAAGGCATAATAAAGAAGAAAACCATTTACGATTTCTGAAGGTGATATGGCATGATTAACATGGAGTGATGCTCTAAAAAATTGTGTTTCAAACCATAATATTTTGAAAGATACCCAAATAATTACGGCTAAAATGAAAGAAAATAAAGGGTATATATGAAATATATGAAAAATGAAACATGTAATTCAAAGATAAATCATGAGAGGCATACAACTGTCTTAGTATCATTAATATTGTAGTTAATGATATGAGAATATTCATAATATGGAATTAAAAGGGAAAAATATTGAGGAACAAGGAAAATAATCTTTATAAGATGAAAAATAAATAAGTAATGGTTACAGTTTACATGATAACAGGATAGATATAAAGGCAGGGCTTATGGTATTAACATGCCAACAGCATCTGGTGTTTGCAGGCGGTCGGTCATCCAAGTAATGACTAGACCCATAGCTGTTTAATTACGCTATTGGGACGAGAACCTTTCTTTTCAAGTTCTGTGTCCATTGACTTCTAGCCATGAAATACGTATATATTGTCCACTGATGTTGAAATAAGATATCAAAAAATCGACGAGTGGACGTCCTGTGACATTCCTGTGGATACTTAGTCATGTCGGTATCTCGCAAAATGAGGCAACAGATGACCTTGGCAAGAACGGTTGCAACAAGACAACACCTGACTTCATTCTTCCTGGAACATACCTATAACTTAGGAAACAATTTAGGAGAAAACAGAGAGAAACTCGAGATGCAGCAATCCCCCTGGACTAACCGCCAACCTATTAAGATACGCGCCGTAAACTCCCTGACCATTCGCATGTCTATGAGAAAGGGCCGCGAGAAAGGGAAGTGATTGTTGCTCCTATCATCCTCGGCTATGACTTTCCTTGGGAGATTGGCATCCCCCCTCTCTCAAGCAATGCGCCTGCTATACCATCGATTCAAGACCACTGACGGAGAAGCGATGATCCTCCCCATGTTCTATAGACATTATGTCAATAATCTTCATGATATGTTGAAAGAATATGCTTACTTTCTTAACCTTTAGTAAGAACCAGTATTATTTTTCTATGTAATCGCGACACTTCCAAGATCCTTCTGGCATCATTATACAGGAGTACCTAGTGAAAACACTAGGACCCCGAATCATCTATCAAGGAGTAAACTCCTGGAAACTGAAACTGATGATAAGGAGCATAATGAAATGCGTTTTATGCATACTTCCTACTTCTATTAAGCAATACACTTTCATTACAGAAAAAAGCCATATTTCTTTTCTGAAAGTGATATGGCATGATTAAAATGTAGTGAAGTTCTGAAAAAACTAGGAAAACAAATTCAGATAAATGGAAAGAAAATATAGGATATGCATATGTCAAACATAGAATAACTGAAACAAGAATCACGAAGATAAGCTCTGTGAGGTATACAACAAATAACAGTCTTAATCGAGGTAATATTCTGGTTAATGATATGAAAATACATACAGAAAATGGAAGTGAATGAGACAATGCATTCAGAGAAAGAAGGAATAGCACTACTTGTAAGATGTAGAATACAAAAATGAATATCGCTGTGTATATACTAAGATAAGAAATCTTTGAAGTTGGATATTTAGGTATTAAAATACCAACAGCATGTGGTGTTCCTAGGCGGTCACCCATCCAAGTACCAACCAGACACAAGGCTGCTTATCTTCGCAGATCGGACGAGAACTGGTGTTTTCAACGTGTTATGGCCGTTGATGTTCAACTAAAAGATACATATTTATACATTTTCGAGTGATGTTCAAGTGACTGGAAAATCATTAGGGAGAGGCTATATTCAAAAGAATTGCGAAATTTTTCGGATAATGGTATATATGTTGACATCTTGCACAATATAACGCCAAGCAAGCGTTTTTGATAAGACTCACCTGGATATGTATTTCATACAGGCATCCTAGTTCTACTAAGCAATATACCTGCATCATAACAGAATACCATGTCTGGTTTCTTTAAGTAATATTGCGTGATTGAAATGGAGTGATGCTCTGAAAAACGTATATCTTACCATAAAATTCTCAAAAAATACGACGTTTACGGTGAAGACGAAAAGAATAAAGAGCATTTGTCAAGAATATGATAAACGAAACTTAAAATCAAAATATATGTCGTGTAAGGTATATAAGACAAAAATATTTTCGTCCTAATATTATTTAAGTTAGTGATAGGAGAATATATAAAGAAAATGTACGTGAAAATGGGAAAATATTGGAAAAAAGAAAGAAAAGGTCTTTTGTTACGAACGAGACGATCCTATGTCCGTACCGTTCGTATAATATTTCTTCACGCATGTTTTTGTGTGTAATTTCTCCTTAAACAGGGCTCCCACGCACTCGGCGCCCCAGATGTGACTCTCGCCAGCGAGAGGGTCTAGTGACCGTTTTATGGACGGCAAGGGAGGGTTCCCAAACACTGTGCCCCAGATGTGACCCTCACCAGCGAGAGGGCCTAGTGACCGTAGGACTAGCAGAGAGGTGCAAAGTGATGTGGTCGGGTCCCATCAAAACACACGATTCCGCAGTTGTGTGCTTCCCAGGACCCGCAGTCAAGACGAGGGACGTGCCACCGCCAGGATGAGGAGAGACATGTCCCGACTACAGTTAGCCAATCACGCCTGAGGTGGTAGGCGTGACAGAAAGAGCCCACCACTCCGAGTTGGTTCTGTAGAAGATACATCTTCCATAAAACCCTAGGGCATTGACCCAGGAGCTGATTCCTTCAACCTCGGCCACCTCGAGAGGTTCCCCTCTGTCGCCGGGACGTCGCCCGGGACCCCGCACGAGCACAAGTCAAACAAGCCCCGAGCCGCCAACGACCCGAACCACACCCGAGATAAGCACTCCCCGGAGCTGAGTCCTGACATCACGGTTGTACCTTTATTTGTTATTGTTCATTGAGTGTCACTGTGTATTGTAATGTATCTTTAGAATTGTTACCGTGTTAGAGTAGTATGTTCTATTGTGAATCTTTGTAGAGGAAGAGACCTCCTTGGTTTGAAAACTTACCTGGGCATTAAAGTAACGTAGATATTTGGGCCCGAGTGACGTGTTACTTTCTTGCGTTGTTAATTTATTTTGTTTTTGTAAACTATAATATTATTCCTAGTGTTTAATTTCATTCCTTTATTCTGGATGCGTACGTTGCGTACATAACAATAGAGGATGATGAACCCATCCTCAGTTGCCATTTGAAAAAATATGGAGTTTCTAGTTTCATGAAGCATGGCAAATGTTGAATCCCTGTTTTCATTTCTAACTACAGAGTGAGTTTGTAACTTCTTGATTTGTATGCAACAGATGACACAGAACATTTTTACCAAGAAATCCATTGATTTGAGGAACTAAATAGATTGTTTATTCTAAACTAGTGTTTGAGATCATGATACTATACACTTAGTTATCAAAGACAGTTGGAAGTGGAGAAGGCAAAATCATATAGTGAGGTGCTGAAGACTTCAGTGGTTGCTGTTAATAGAAAGGGCACCCCAGGCAACTGTCACAGTCACAGATTAAAGCATTACCATCAGTTAAAACAATATTGTAGGATGATATGCGTTGCTAGGGCAGCAGCACCCACACATTGTCTATTTTTGACACCTTCTCTCAAACAGCTAAGCTGTGGAAGTCTCAACCTCAATTCAGCTTTCCCACTTCAAATGACCTTTTCCCTTTAAAAGCCATGTCTATAGAGACTTGTGTAGGCCTTATTAATTTCTGATTTGTTTTTGTCTCGCTCTTTCTTTCATCAAAGATGGTCTTTGATTGGGGTGTGAATTGTTTGTGTCATGTTTATCACTGTAAAAAAAGTGGCATGAGGGGCAGGGAACAAGATCCCTGGAATAGTTAGAAGTTTAAATATCATTATTGTGATGAGTTAAACTCAGGATTGGACAATCTGCACCAACTAATTACAAAAGAACCCACCGTGTTTGCCCTTGATATGAATGTAAGTTGGAGAAACCAAAAACAAAAAGCAGCAGTGCCAGCAGACCTTAGGGACAGAGGGACTATGAATTGAGTAAGTATACAAGAACTGTGCAGGTTTTGCATTGTTCCTCTCAGGATAGTTTTCCTGTGCAACCAAGAGCGAGGAGGGGCTTCGCACATGGTGTCAGGAAGTGCCCATCGAAACATCAGACTTTTTTCTAATTGCTTTGTGTGATGAACTGTATTGTTTCAGTACAGTAAAAAGAACCTATGCTCTAGTAGACACCTGCAGTAACCGTTCTCTTATGGGCTTCAATCTATCTTTCACCAAAAACATTTAAACCTGTTTCTTTTCTCTGGGATAAGTGATAATGGAATAGATTTGCTCTGCAAGGGAAAGTGAACTTTGGAAGTGCTACATGTGATTTGCTGAGAATGATATAGTAAATGGGGTTTGTATAGAAAGAGTATACAGATTGATACATAGATAACAGTAGCAGCTGTTGGGCATTGTGCTCCCCATATGGCAGGACTGCATAGTCATGTCAGCCAGATGTATCCACACAGTTTACACCTAATTGCTGTAAATTGATCCAGAAAGGAAAGAAATGCTAAACGGTATTTTATTTAGTCTTGACAAACTTAAGACAAATGAAAGAATTTTCCTTGAACCTGTAGTGTAATAATGTTATTCCATCTCATGTTATGGATTGGTGAATTTTTATGGCCTTTTATTCATTCTCAGACCATCAACTTAATTTTTTTCTTCGATACTGTTTATGTGATTAGCAGTATGGTATTCAGTTATTTGCATCTCTCAGTAACTTTTCTATTTTACTGACAATTAACAGCTTTAATAGAAAGCAGATCTGATATCTTGAACACAACACATGGTTTTTCCTGACTTTACATTAATTCTTCATAATCATTCACCACTATATGTTTTCAGCTAACAGGGCTGTTGACATCCTTCTGGACTCACCATGGGCTACAGGCAAGGACATATTATTCACCGATCGTCAGTCTGTCGTGGACTTCTGTAACAAGTAAAGATAATCTTGTTTTGTCATGAACGTTCTGTTGTTTCTTTTTCGAATTAACCTTATAATAAGGACTGTAACAGCTAAACACTACACTAAAAACAGCCAACTCCACTCATTTAACAGTTCACTGTTAAACTGTAATATACCATGACTTTACTCTTGTAACAGCTCAAGGCTACACTTTTGTGACAGATTAAGCCTGGTATCTAATTAAATCTAGCAATACATACTGTAATGGCAAAAATGATTAGTACTTTGCTTTGACATTCCATTACCACAGTAAAACTACCAATCTTTATGTGTCATCATAACCAATCTTTTCAACTTAACAGTTTAATACTGTGCACTCATAACAGATCAACACTTTGCCCTTGTAATTCCCCATTTTACACTTGGAAACAGAGCATATCATTCTTATCCTGGCACTGGACTGTACACTTTAATAGCCAAAGCTTACTTTTTTGTTCATACCCAGCACTACAGATTGCAATGGCTCCACAATATACATCATAAAAATCCAACGGTGCTCACTATATCACCATAAGACCACACATTTTTGCATTCCAAGACTGTGTTCCAAGACTGAACACAGTGTACATTATAATGAGGGATACACACAGTGAAGCAATCTGACCTTAATCATTGAACTAACTCAACCGAAATAACTCAACCCTCTACACTGTGATAGTCCAACATTGCAGTTTCTTAACCTAGTTCACTGTAATTGTGCAACACCACACACCATGGCTGTCTAGTTCTCGAAACCTTATTAGACCAGTATTACTACCTGTTATTTCTCAGCACTGCTCACCGTATCATGTCAGCATTGTACACAGCAACAGCCCAACGGCCAGAATTATGATTATCCAATGCTGCCCTTTTTAATGTTCTCAGCAAAAGCCCAACAGCATGCATAATGGTAATCCAGGACTGCACAGTTTAACTTCCCAGCAACACATATTATAGCCCAGAATGGCTATAATGTGACACAGCTCACTTTAAGAGTTCAGCATTATTCACCATAACATTCCAACACTACCCATGTTAACAGCCCAGTATATCTTACAGCTTACAGCATAAAATTGTTATTGAAGGCTCAACCCTGTATGGTGTAACTACTCAGCAACACCTGTAAGAGCACTTTAATATTTTCAGTATTAGTCCATTGTTATTTGCTTTAACAACCTTCAGAACACAGTATAAGAAATGCTTTACAGTATAATGTGCACTCTACCATAACCAACAGTAAAATTCCAGCATTGTTAACTGCAGTAACACTGTAATAGTAATAATCCATCATGGCACCTTCACAGTCCAGTACGATTGCAGGAATGTTTGTTTGTTTTATGTTTACTTATTTTACTTATTTGTGCATTATTTGAAGGTGATTTTTGAACATGGGGTCCTATTTCTTTCCCTTTTTGTGTATGTCTATCCTGAACTTAATTCTAGTTCTTATGGGGATGGACTGAACACATACATGCACCGTTTCTGGTAATTGAAATTTACTCACCTGAGGTTCGCTGCGCCAATCCCACAGACTAACAGTAACACTGAAATAGTAATAACCCATCACAGCGCTGTCACAGTCCGGTACGATTGTAGGAATGTTTGTGTGTTTTTTATGTTTACTTATTTGTGCATTATTTGGAAGTGATTTTTGCACATGTGGTCCCATTTCTTTCCCTTTTTATGTATGTCTGTCTTGAACTTAATTCTAATTCTTATGGGGATGGATTGAACTCATACATGCACCATTTCTGGTAATTGAAATTTACTCACCTGAGGTTCCCTGTGCCAATCCCACAGACGAACAGTAACACTGTAATAGTAACAACCCATCATAGCACTGTTATAGTCCAGTACGATTGTAGGAATGTTTGTGTCTTTTATGTTTACTTATTTGTGCATTATTTGGAAGGAATTATTACACATTTCCTATTTCTTTCCTTGTTTGTGTGTCTGTCTGTCTTAAACTTAATTCTGATTTGTATGGGAATAGATTGAATGCATACATGCAACATTTCCGGTAATTGAAGTTTATCCACCTGAGGTTCCTTACCCCAACCCACCAGGTAAACAGTAACACTAACAGAAATAACCCATCATAGCACTCTCACAGTTCAGTACGATTGTAGGAATGTGTGTGGTTTTCTTTATGTTTACTTGTTCATTATTTTGAGGGAAGTTTGCACATGTGGTCCCATTCTTTCCCTGTTTGTGTATTTGTTTATCTTGAACTTATTTTTTATTATTATGGGGATGGATTGAATGCATACATGCACCTGAGGTTCCCTGCCTGAACCCCACAGGCTAGTTAAAGGGTAGGGATACCCAATTCTCAGGGTGTCCCTCCCATTTAACCTTAGCTTACAGTTGAAAGATTTTCAAGGATTTTTAACATTCCCTGCATTCATTGATTGGTAACTGATCCAGAAATTTGACTCAAAATTTTGAAAATTTTAATGTGTTCCCTTATTCCTTTTGATCTATCATACAGTTAAGGTCATGACTGTAAACCTTCCTGTGCCTTCCATACGTAGATAGCTTTTTTTTTCCCCCATATGATAGTCATAACTTGGCCTCATTCCAGTGTGTCTCATCATCAGTACTTTGCATCTGGCTAAGTTGAATTTGATCAGTCATGTATCTTACCAAACTGTAGCCTATCTGTCTTTATAGGTTATTGCTGTCCTGAACTTTCTTTTTATTGTTAATACTTTTGTGTCATTTACTTACTCATTCAGGTATGACTCAAGAACATTTAGAACTGATATTCATAGGTCAGAAATAACAACATCCTCAAGACTGTGCCATGTGAGACACCACTGGTTACCTTAATCCAGTTTGAAAAGATAATGTGAAATGTGGCCCGCATTCTCTTTCCATGGCCTTTATTCCCTTCCAAGTAGGTAATTTTCAGTCCACCAAAATGAATTCCTGTCTTGCTTGTTTGAACTTTTTTTCCAACCTTTAGTGGAATTTGGAGTAAAACGCCTTTTTGGCAGTTCAAGAATACACACTTGTAATGTTTGACACATTTCCTCCAACCCATGCTGTCTCTTAGTGAGGTAGTTTCTCCTTTGTAGGAGATTCTATATTTGCTTTATATCTTTTCTAGTGTTATAAAGATTCTGCTTGGTGTAATACTGGCCCATTTCAGAGTATTTTCCATGTCTTCTTTTTTAAAGATGGGCTCAACATTTGGCTCTTAAGTACATACATACAATAAATTTTCATGATGGCCACATGACTTAAATGATTAATAGCAACCCTTACCATGATCTAACCCTCATCCTATCTTGGGGTAAAGTGTCCTCCAATGTGGATACATGTAGAAATGTAGCATTTATCTTGTCTCAACCCTTCTTTGTGATTTCTTTTGTCAAATAATTGTCCTTTAACTTGACCTCAATAAGATTACAGAACTGTTTTGTATTTTTATTTCCTCATTTCACATTTTACCTTGTTTCTGTCTTGCTTATTTATCTTTCTGCACTCGTTTCTTAGTCTATTATACCTTTCAAATACTGACTTCTATATCTTCTAAGCTGAATTTTTTATTTTCTGTGGCTGTTTAATAACTATATGTCTCATGCCCGTTCCCTTTCGGAACCTCTCCAGGGGGGTAGCCATGGCAAAAGAGTCTCCACTTATCCCTATCCTTATATACCTCCTTCACATACACCATTCTACACATTTTTCCTCCATTTGTCTCTCTCCAGTACACCTATCTTTTTCCCCATTTCACAGGTGGTCTTTCTTGGACACCAACCCTTTAATTGTACTCTCATACACTCTCCTTCTGAACTTCCCATCTTGCATTTTTTCCACATGCCCAAACCACCTCAAAGTATTGTTTCACCCACTCCACATTTCATTTCCTCTGCATTTCCTGCCATACCACATCTCTCATACACCCATTCATTTCTTTCTTTATTCCATATAGTCATATCTTATGCTCCTATCAGATAGCTCATTTCCACAGACTGGATTCTTGACCTCTCTTACTCATTCCATATCCATTTTTTTGCTGCATAGGTCAGATTTGGGAGGCCTGTGCTGTCCCTTAATTCTTTCTTCACTTCCATACTTAAACCTCTCCCCTTCCTTATTCTGTCAAGGGACCCAGCGACTCATACCCTTAGCTGCTTTCTCTTTTATCCCTCCTTGCATATCACTGAACTTCCCCAAGATAGTTCCTAATTATTTAATGTTCTCACCACTTCTACTCTTTCTATCCCATATCTTTAACTCAGTTTAGTACACCATTCTTTCACTCTGTAGGGTTTGGGAAGATCTGTACTTTTACTCTTTTTCCTTGCAAGCACCATTACTCTCCTTTTACTTGCATTTATCTTCAGTTGCCTATGATTACACACATCACAAAAGACACTTACAACCATCTTACAACTCTCTTTATTCTCGGCAAAGAGCACAGTATGATCTACAAACAGGCTTGTCACTAGTCACCATACCTCACCACCTCTCTCATCACTCCATCCACATACATGTTAAAAAGCCACAGTGATATCACACAGCTCTGCCTTACACCTACATCTATACCAAAACTTTTGCTCGATTCTCCATCCACTCCTACACATGCATTTGATACTCAATAAAAAGGTTTTCACATTATCCAGCAGTTATTCCCCTGCCCCATATATTTGTAACACATCCCATGAAATATTTCGCTCAGTTGTTATATGCTTTCTCCAGATCCATAAAAATTGCGTACAGCTTTTTACCCTGCCCGAGATACTTTTCCTCAGTCATTTTCACCACAGAAATCTTATTCACACATCCCAATTTTTCCAAAAACATTTTACCCCATGCTTCTCACTTCAGCCACTCCCATCCCTCACTCAATCAACGCTCTTGCATACACTTTTCCTGGTATGCTTAACAGACTTATTCCCCTATAATTGTTACATTCATCCTTTGCATAAGGAACAATAAATACTTTCACCCAATCATCAAGAACAATGCTCTGTTTTCATGCTAAATTACATATCAAATGCAACCAGTCTATCACACTTTCTCCTCTATACTTCAGTATTTCAACCATAATCCCATCCTCTGTAAATGTCTTTCCTACGTTCACCCTCATGATCATCCTTTTTACCTCCCTTCTTACTATAGGAATGTGGACTTGTATCCTTTTCCTACCATCCTCCATACCCATCTTCCTTCTCCTGCATTCCTCAGCCCTTCAAAATACTCTTTCCATCTTCCTTCTACTTCCTCCTTTTGATTCAGCAACTCCCCTTCCTCACTTTTTGCATTAAGATTTCCATGTTTACATCTACCTCTTTCTTTTTTCACCTCCTTTTAGTAAATTCTTGTTTTCCCAAAACTTTTCACTCAACTTTCTTAAATAATCTTCATCTACTCTTTCTATGCTTTCCCATATCAACTTCTTAACATTTCACTTTCACATCTTATGATCTTCTCTCCTTTGCTGAACTTCCTCAAGCACGTTTCTTTCAAGTAATGTACCATATGCCTTTTTCTTCTCTTCTGCAGTATTTCTAACCTCATCTACAACCCCACCCCCTTATTTTATCCACTGCCTTGTATCCAACTGCTAATTCTACAACCCTTAACAGGCTTTCTATAAACATTTTAAACACCTCATTCTCACATGACTGCAGCCTTACTTTTACTGCACTTCCATCTAAACTTTCTGTCATCCTCCTTTCATACTCCTTGCATTCTTTCTGATTCACATTCTTGCTTGCCAACACTTTTATCTCTCCATTCTTCCTTACAACATACTTTCACTTCTCCCTGATACTCACCCCCACAAGAACTACACAATTGTCAGCCTCCAAAGATTCTTCTTATAACTCTTGCATGTAGGAAAGACTTTCTCTACCTTTCATCCACTACCACATGGCCAATCAAACCCTTTTGTTCTCTTCCATTGTTTCTCATCCATGTATACATGTATATCATCTTGTGCTGATAAAAGGTGTTTGCAAGGTATAAACCCTTCTCAGCACAGACAGCCTCAAGATAAATTCCATTCTCATTTACTCCGGGCACTCCCCATTTACCAACTATCTCACCAATTTCATGACATCCCACCTTTGCATTTACATCACTCATTACAACCATCTTTCTCTCCCTTTCAAAACCATTCAGGCAAGAGATCAGGCGTATCGGGCATGGAAAACCTTTCCTACCCCTGGCTCCCATTCAGCTTTTATCACT
>JAYMFT010415998.1:0-17933 GCA_038088735.1 Panulirus argus | reverse complement strand
AGAGATGAAAATCACACTAGTTCGTGATGGCAGTAATAAAGGTTAAATCGCACTTCAGTAGGAGTTCATAGAGTTTTTGAATAAAACTCTATGAACTCCTACTTGGTGAAGAGACAAGAGGTGAAGAAACCCTTGCGTAAGATGAAATCCGGCAAGGCAGCGAAATTGGATGGTACTGCAGTTGAATTTATTGGGAAAGGGGGTGGTTGTGTTGTTGATTGGTTGGTAAGAATTTTCAATGTATGTATGGATCATGGTGATGTGCAAGAGGATTGGCGCGATGCATGTACAGTGCCATTGCACAAAAGCAAAGGGGATAAAGGCGAGTTTTCAAACAACAGAGGTATAAGTTTGTTAGGCTTTCCTGGAAAACTGTATGCGAGGGTATTGACTGAGAGGGTGAAGGAATGTACAGAGCATCCGACTGGGGAGGAGCAGTGTGGTTTCAGAAGGGATAGAGGATGCGTGGATCAGGTGTATATTCTGAAGAATGAATGTGAGAAATACTTAGGAAAAACAAATGGATTTGTATGAAGCTTTTATGGATCTGGAGAAGGTATATGTTAGGGTTGATAGAGATGCTTTGTGGACGGTGTTAAGAATATATGGTGTGAGAGATAAGCTGCTAGAAGCAGTGAGTTTTTATCAAGGGTATAAGGCATGCGTACGCGTAGGAAATGAGGAAAGTGATTGGTTCTCAGTGAAGGTCGGTCTGCGGCAGGGTTGTGTAAATGCAAGGGTTTTGGAGAGAGAGGCGAGTATGCAGCCTGCTGGGGAGGAGAGGGCCTGGGAAGTAATCAATTGTTGGTCGTCGATGATACAGCACTGGTGGCTGATTCGAGTGAGAAACTGCAGAAGTTGGGGACTCACTTTGAAAAAGTGTGTGAAAGGAGAAAGTTAAGGGTAAATGTGAATAAAGGCAAGGTTGTTAGTTGGGATGTCAGTTTTAATGGAGAAAATTTGGAGAAAGTGAAGTGTTTTACATATCTAGGAGTGGACTTGGCAGTGAATGGAACCATGGAAACGGAAGTGTGTCATAGGGTTGGGGAGGGGGCTAGGGTTGTGGAAGCGATGGGGAATGTATGGAAAGAGAGAGCGTTATCTTGGAGAGTAAAAATGGGTATATCTGAAGGAGTAGTACTTCCAACAAATTTATATGGTTGCGAAACATGGGCTATAGATAGGGTTGTACGGAGGAGGATGGATGTGTTGGAAATGAAATGTTTGAGGACAATATGTGGTGTGAGATGGTTTGATCGAGCAATTAATGTAATAAATAGTAAGAGAGTTGTGTGGTAATAAAAAGTGTGTGGCTGAGAGAGCAGAAGAATGTGTTGAAATGATTTGGACATATGGAACGAATGAGTGGGGAAAGGTTGACAAAGAGGATATATGTTTCAGAGGTGGAAGGAACAAGGAGAAGCGGAAGACCAAATTGGAGGCGGAAAGATGGAGTGAAAAAGATTTTGAGCGATCGGGGCCTGAACATGCAGGAGGGTGATAGGTGTGCACGGAAAAGAGTGAAATGGAACGTGGTGGTATACTGGGGTTAACGTCAGTGGACTGAACCAAGGCATGTGAAACGTCTTGGGTAAACTATGGAAAGGTCTGTAGGGCCTGGATGTGGATAGGGAACTATGGTTTCGGTGCATTACACATGAGAGCTAGAGACTGACTGTGAGCGAATGTGGCCTTTTTTCGTCTGTTTCCTGGCACTACCTCGCTGACGCAGGGGATGGCGATGCTGTTTCCTGTGGGGCGGGGTGGCGCCAGGAATGGATGGAGGCGAGCAAGTATGAATATGTACATTTGTATATGTGTATATACATGTGTATGTATATGTATGTATTGTGCATATACGTTCGTGTATGTATATATGTGTGTATTGAGTGGATGGGTTTTTCTTCGTCTGTTTCCTGGCGCTACCTCGCTGACGCGGGGAACAGCGATCAAGTATAATTAGAAATTATATATATATATTATCCTTGGAGATAAGGGAGAAATAATACTTACCACGTATCTCATGCGTGTCGTAAAAGGCGACTAAGAGGGGCGGGAGCGGATGACTGGAAATCCTTCCTTCCTGTATTACTTTCCAAATAAAGAAACAGATGAAAGACACAAACGAGGATCTTCTGTCCTCAATGGCTGTCATCAGTTATGGACGCTACCTCGCTTACGCGGGAAATGGTGATCATTTTTGGAAGAACATATTTGTGTATATGAAATGCAGACGGGAAAAGTTTCCTCAGCAGGAGCGTAATAGATAATATCCTGAGATCTTATCAAAGCGAAGATTCTCAGTACTTGTAAAACTTCTCTAAGCAAAAGCTTTTTTGACATCAAATGTCAGTAGAGAAAACCTGCTCAAGAATGACAATGAAGTCTGCACGTACTTTCAACTTCTTGTTTTCTTTATAAAGTAATATCTAAAATCTTCCAGAATATTTGGCGGCTGTAATTAAATCAGTTTTTTACTTGCATTTTCCTGTAAGATTTCCTTTTCAGTACATTCTCTCTATATGCCGTGGGGAGTGGTGGGTGAAGAGGAGCCTTATGCTTCGTTGGCCAGTCTCCATCTCTATCGATTAGGAATTTAGGATAGTACTAAAACTGTCCTGCAGCAGGTAGCTACGCCACAGACCACTGGGACCATTGTCATTCCTTCTCTTGTACGCCCACGAACGATACATGACTTTTAAGGTTCGAACCGTCATACTCAAAGGGCGTGCCGTCTTGCTGAAGGGGTTACAAATACATTTAGAATCATTCGCCTGTGGGGAAGCACCGAGATGGACCATTCCCAGCGTCACCATCAGGTTACCACCAGGGAAGTAATCTGTCGCAGCAGATGAGTCGATATGATTTAGACTGACGGTCGTGACCTACATCTCACAGTTGATCACGTCACACGCTAGAACTCCTCCGAAGTTTATAAAGATGTTATAAGATCTTGGAAACTCTCCCGGGTGGATTTCTTGATGCATTAATTCTTGTTAAAGCATTCCATCGGTAAGTTATGTATCTGAGTATACTGTTTTGATTTGTGGTCGTCTGAAGGGATTTCAGTTATACTCTAAGAGACTGGGTCTTTACCATTTGTTTAAGTCAACTTGTTCAACCCTTGCCAATTTTTAGTTAGTCTTATTATTATAATTTACTGAAGCACTAATTGTAATCAAGGCTTTTCGCTCTCATGTTAGTTATACAATTCCAGCTTTTACTCATTAATTAGTTCTATTAGATCACTTCAAGCTCCACATTTACAGCTCTTCAGGTTTTATATTACACCATTTACATATAGTGACGATGAATTCTGTATCTTCCCTATTGCTGAGGGTACTTTAATACAACGCTCAAATGCGTAGCAAGTTTCTGTTGCGATATTTACAAAGTGGGTTGAGGAATTACGACCTTTGTGGTTTTCATGGCCAATTATTTTCCACATTAATTTCTGATTTCTTACTCTTACTTACGACCATAGCGACTGTGTTCAGAAGGTTTTCCCTTGATCTCGATAGTACAGACCTTCAGCATGATGTTACGACCTTTGAGTGTGATGACCTCGCTGCTGACCTGACCTTTAAGGGTCAGATCGAAGGCCAGGTCACCTGCATAGCACCCGGAGGGTACAATGTTGCGTTCAGGTGATGCACGATCGCGTCTCTCCATCCTTGCTTCTCCTTGAACCAGAAAAAGATAGAATAGAATCAGTTTATAAAGAATCCATTAGATGTCAGAGCTCTTTGAAAAAATATTATTTACACTACCTCTTTGGTCATAATGAAGGTTTAGCTTGATAGAGCTGTTTGGAAAGGACATTTCCAGTATTTCTTGGAACATTTACAGGAGCCTTTTCGAGAGGAGACCCAGGTACATTTGAAGATTTATATTGGCTTACAAGTTTGTCGTAACTGATAGAACCATTTATTTCCAGGACGGCCCGTTCATCAGAGTTATGGTCGGTGTAACTGGCGTTTAAGAAGTTATGGTATTGTTTGATTTTGGAGAGTGTTTGAGAAACTATTTTATCTGAAGAACTCATATGATTGTGACTTGGTATCTTTCATTGCAGGAGTGTAGAGGCCCAACACTGATGTCCGGAGCCACGTACTAAAAAGGTTAGTAATGACCTGTGCATTGTTCGCCCTTCCCAGCACGATGGTGCAGCCCTTGAGCACGACGGTATGACCCTTGGGTATAATGGCGTCGCCTTTGGAAGTCAGGTCAAAGGTCAGGCCACGATATCCATTGGTCGTAACGTCGTTCTTAAGAATCGTACTCTCATGCTTGAAGGGTCAAGAGTTCAAATGCATCCACGCTTTGACGATTGTGTATTTATTTTGTTAGTGTGACATGGTTTCATTACTACAGCGTCAGTGATGATTATCTAATCTAACAATACTAATCTTTATTCGGGATTTGTCGGTTTCTCGGTTTATCTTCTTTTTTCCTTTTTCGTCATCCTCTCTGTAGTGCTTCGCCAACGGTCTGTGTCAGCTCCTTCATGCCCCATTTCACCACGTCTTTCATTCTCTCGTTTCGTAACTTTCTAAAGTCTTCCAGTTGCGTCTCTATTCCTTTTTCACTGTTGCACTGTTGCGTAGCACAACCTACCAACGGACTGTTCTTTTTGACTGTTCCTTGCTTGTGCTCCTGAGTGGTGTTTCCTTTAACTTCTGTCACTGTTACTTACTCCAGTCGTCTAGAGGCGTTTCCAGTGTCCTCTCGCCTCTTGCCGTCATCCCTCCTTCCATAGCACACCGCTCTAGGGTCTCATGATAATTGTACTCCTGACGTGAACCAGGCTAATGATATCAGTAGTGCTTTTTCTTATCGCTCTGCCCCCTATTGTACTTCATCCGTATGACACATTCGTCTCTAATTGCCAGATATGTTTTCCTCTGCTCTTGACATCGACTAAGTATCTTCACCGTCGAGCAACATCTGCAGTTTCATTCTTGTGTGGATCTTTGCGTAGGGTGAAGTGGCAATCTTGATGAAAATGTTCCCCAAAACGTGTTTTCAGTTTTTCAGCCTTTCATCTGTCACAGCCTTCTCACCCACACAAGACTGATTGTGAATTCTGGAACCATAATACTTAATGTTGTCTTCATTCTCTGTCTGTAAATTCTGGAACCATATTACTTAATATTGTCTTCATTTTCTGTCCAGTATTACACCTTCTCGTTTCCCTCTTCCACTTCTTATTTTTTTGCTTTGATTTTCGTTCATTTATCATGTCCTAATTATAGATCCTCCTCCCATCATATACCTTTGCTCTGTTCCATCCCCTATCTTGCTGTCACCGGACCGTCACGTGTTTGCTACTTCCCGCGTGCGCGAGTTGAAAAATAATACATGAGGGCAGGATTTCCAGCCACCTTAGCTCACCACGCTTCCGCCCCTCTTTGTCGCCTTCTTCGACTGTGATTATAAAACATTATGATGATAAATTCTTTTTTAAATCATCTGTAAATAGAATGATGTTGAGGGTTGGGTTGTAACAAGTTCCTACCTTCTCTCTCGCACCTCGAATGGTCTTCATTGTCGTGTGCTGACCACTGACGTGTGGCAGGGGAAAAAAGTGTGTGTCATATTGCCTCAGGCGCTTCGTGAAATTCATCTCTCACACGATCAGTTTCACCAGCTGCCAGTTGCCAGAGCCTACATGCAATCGGTCTTGGGCTGTAAAAGATATTATAGAGCGACAGTTGCACGCGTGCGATTGGCGGGGAAGGTCTGACAACAGATTGGCATCTTGTAGAAGTGGACGCTTTACGGCACGATAACTCGCAACATCTTTGATCCGGATTTGTTGTGGATTTTTACGTGGATCCAATTTCAGATAATGCTCCAACTTTAAGGACATGTTGTATAACTTGAACAACATTTTAAGTGGTCTTTTAGGTGTGTGTGAACATATCTTCAGTTAAATATATAGGTGTTTAATCAGGACAGTGAACTTAGTATGGGTCAAGACCCTCTGTGTTTGTCTTGTTTCATGTATTTCATGCTTTCGAAGACTTCTTCCTCACTCCATCTCACTGGTGAAAAGACTTATGAACTTTTTATTCAGCTCCTCACATATTTTAAGATTCTCTACATCTCTCTCTCTCTCTCTCTCTGAATGTCTTAACCTTATTAGCTGCTCTGTTATTGACAGCTGAATTTGTGGAGAGATTTTAGCTTGTCTCCAGCCTTGTCTGAAATACTCTTTTTCAAAGTTTCTTTATTCCTCCTCTTTTTTACCTTGCCACAATCGGTTTTAATTCTCTGTACCTTTCAGTTCTGTCTGTCTTGCCGGAATGCTGTCTGTGTCTTCGTCACAACCCATCACGAAACTCTCGCTGTGTGACATTTTTTATTGAACTACTCGCTTTTTTTTTTTATAAACCTCCTTCTGTATTTGAGGCTAAAGGTACCCATGTTTTTATTCCTTCTCTGTGCGCTTTACTGAAACTTCCATTACAGCGACCTAGTTACTGACATCAGATCTTCAGGATCCCAGTTACTGTTACCATAGAATTTGTCGAGTTGTATTTAGTTTCCATGGTTATACCTACTCCTTGAGTCGTGTTTCATCACAACTCTTACATCCTCATCTCCAAATTTTATAGCTATTGTGTTATAGATGATATTCTCAATACCCAGGCAACTATTTGTGTAAATAATATTCAGTAACGATGGTGGATCAGTCCCTTTGTTTCTAGTATATTCAGAGACGTGCTGGTATACAAAATTCTCCTGTATTCATTATTAGTACTAGTGTCTCCATGACTCCGTCTCCAGGAAAATACAGAATCCACAAGTCCGTCTCTTTAGAATTTAAATCCCTCATTATTAGTGCTTTGCGATATCTGAAACCTGTGCGTTTTACTGCCCCATGTACCACGTCGATTGTTCCTTCATTGTCACCATTGTATATTAACTCGTGTTTATTCAAGATCAACGCTACCATGATTTGCTTTCATTAATTTACTCTTCCCGTTGCGTATTGTATGAGTGGGTCATCTACCTGTATTTCCTGTCTCTCATCATGAGGGCCTGTCCTCCTATTCCTTTGTCTTCTCTTTCCTTCCTGCTATCATATGCCCCACTGGACAGAGCAGGCCAGATCTTATCCAATAAGTAAGTTTTTCCATCAAGATCAGGAGCGTTTTCGCTGATTAGATCCTTGAATTCCAGCTCTTTGCCATTTACTGGTGGCCCTTATGCTTTTGTAAACATTGCTCTCAGCCTCACATTTCCAGCACCTGACATTCCTGACCTTCCAGTGATGCTGACGGGGCTATATCGACCTCTCGCCTCGTTTGGTGTCTCCTTTTTTGTTTTCTGAATGTATTCTTTACATCTCTCTCTCTCTCTCTCTCTCTCTCTCTCTCTCTCTCTCTCTCTCTCTCTCTCCAGGTCTGTCCCGTTTCACGAAGGCCCGATTGAATTCCTCCTTGTTTTAGGGTATCCTTGCCTACCTAAATATCTCCCGACTGGATGACTCCAAATCGAACGCAAGTATTACTAGTCGGCTCCTTAGGTCTTAATTATTTCCACTAATTTTCTTTTATCACAAAAATCGTTTAGCATTGGTGTGTGTGTGTGTGTGTGTGTGTGTTTTCACGTAGAATTTCTACATGTTTTTGCTACCTCTGCAGCTCATCCAACCTTAGACGGTTACGGCGACCTCAGCCATCCAGAGGATCCGCTCATTCAGCCAGTTCGCTGGAGCACGAACTCAGCTGCTCGTCCTCGAGGGTCGGTGCTCTAGATGTAGCGTCGTAAGACGCTGGTTCTCCTGAACGACGACGAGAATCTTAACCTCATTCACCTCTGCTTAGGGGAATCCGAAAGTATCGATGACATCAGTCATTTTTGCCCTTCATCTCCGGCACGAGGGTTGATGTCAGGATGCTGTTGATGGCGAGTAGCGGTGAGTGACTTCCTCAGGACATCCGCTGATCCCGTTGGCTTCTCCTGTCCCTTGGGCAGGCTGGGGATAGCAAGCGTGGGCGTTCTCTGCTTCAGTGACGGGCTTGGTTTTTTACGGCGTCATAAACGCGAGCCAGTGTCAGACAGGAAGGAGGATTAGGGATGAGGGAGTAGCCACAAAGGGAGAGGGGAAGGAGTACCAGACACCAGGATAAAGGTTATGAATTTTGGGGTTTTGGAAGAGGCACTCGGGGTAGACACACACACACACCAGGGCCGAGGGAGGAGCAGGAGGGACGGGAAGAGTGGACAGGCACCGGACAGATACAAGAGACCAGACGGTGGAAAGGGAACGGCTTCGGGGCAAGATGGAGCGCGCCCCAGCCGGTAAGCCAGAAGAGGCACCAAATACTGAGATAAGGAGGGAGGATCAGGCAGTTGGACCGCGCAATAGAGATCAGAGGTCAGGTCCCAGGTTCTCATTCTTTCACTTCAGAGGAAATCCAGAATTTCATTCCTTAATCCCTGAAACAATCGTTGTGGAGTCATTTCCCATTACTTGGGGAAGACCAGGTTAATGTGTCTGTGTGCTTGGGTCTCTCTCTCTCTTGTATATCAGTTTTGTAGGCGCAGTGTTGTAAGAGCATCGTCGATGTGAAGCATTACGCCACAATGTCCTCTCCTGCTCTGTCTTGCCAACGGTTGATTCAGTTATTTTCCATTGATCGTATACGATTCAGGATTACATGCGACTTGTGAGCTCTTGGCAGCATCTGTTGCTTTATTCTTTACCTGAGTGCGTTTCTTAACCGACTCTCATGAACAGGAACTTCTTACTTCCCGTAGATATTGCGATTCAGTATTTGTAAAATGAAAGTTTCTGGAAGGGTTTGTGACAAGTAATGACACCAGCCATACCAAAAGTATACTGAAATGTCATATTGTTCTCCTCTTTTATCCTAACTGCACATCTGAGCTGAAACAGAACAAGTATTGTGAGGAAAAAGTAATCTCTCTCTCTCTCTCTCTCTCTCTCTCTCTCTCTCTCTCTAGTCTGCTTCTAAAGTTTGATCTGTCTGGGAGCCAGGAATGACTGGGATGTCATTAGTGCACTTAAATGAAACTGGATGAGTTGAATTTAATTGGGATCACCCGGCGAATTCGCAGGAAAATGGTCGTGAATCCAGCTCGTTTATCCTCGAGTCGGAAACATTGTCAGGGGACAGTTCTTGATCCTTATTTCCGGTCTCCAAATGACCCGGCAAAGTATTGCAATTGTCTAAACTAATCCTCTGATGGCAATACCCGGATCACAGGGTAATCTGATGTCTGATACGTTGCGATAAGCTGGTAACCAGTTACTGCATTACCAAAAATAGTAACAACGTTTAAGAAAATGAAAGAAATATATCAATCAATTTGGATTTACCAGTTTATGTAGTTGGATTTACCGAAGATGATCAGATTGTTCCAGAAATGCTACAAACCTTCAACTACTTGATTCGCGTTTTTTTTTACTAGCTTTCCTAAGACCATCTAGCGATGTAGGTGTAAGTATGATTTACGTCATTTAAAAAGCGGTGTTTGAAAAGGTTCGTGAGGTGTTCTTCATAGAAGCTGTGCCACTCACTGGTCCAGAGCTCCGGTATTAGCACCTCCAGCATTTGCCTGCTTGTGCTGACAAGTGAATGATGATCCAAACCACGTGAAGTTACGGTGTTACACCATCACGAGGGAAGATTTTTCATCGATGATCCGCTAAAGGCAGACATTCGCCTTCGACGAGCGTCTTCAAGGAAATATTCTGTCCCATTCTTAGCTTTAGCGAGCATTCAGGACTACGCATGACCAGACGTTAGTATATTTATATCTCAATAGGAAAAGCTTTATGATAATGCATGAAAATATATTTTCGATTTGAGTCATCCAGCAAAAAGATTCGGTTCCATCTTCGACCTCCATGAGAACTCAAAGGAACTCTAGATATGACCAAACGCCACTGGAAGTCGCGCTCCCGCGGTCCATCTATACCGACCGGTCACTGATTTCTCGTCACTCTCTGTTTTTCCGAGAAGACGTGAATTACACGAAAGCGCTCGGGAGATTTTTGTGTTTTATTTTTCTTCTTGGTCGTCAGCGTATGCACACATCTGTACACATTACAGTCTTCTCTCCCACTTCAAACTCTCCCTTCCCCTGTCCCACCTCTTCTTCCTCTCCTCTGACCACGCTATATAAAAAGAGTCTCCGAGTTTCATTACCCGTTTTTATATACAAGGAAGGAGCTTTGCGTCCCTAGGGCATCTCCTCTTATCCTTGCATTTGTTTTTCACGTGAGCTTTTGAACTGTCAAGTAGTGATGCTTAGCTTTACCTCGTCTTCTCTTAGCTTGTTCCTGTGTCCACAGGCTGGAGAGATGTTTCCTGCTTGGAATTCCAGTTTTGTCCTCTTCTGAATTCGGCTCTGGGCTTCAAAGAGCATGTCTAGACCCAACGTCGTCATGGCCTCGTGGAAGTTTATGTGTAGTTGTGTGTACGTGGTTAGCTCGCCGTGGCAGGCAAGGGTTACGGATAGACGTTAGGCGTCCACTCTAGGGGCCTCATCTCTTGCTGTCCTGTTTTCATTACCGACCTTTGCACTTTCTTAACTTTGTTCATTCTGATGTCCCTTATTTCTGTTGTTAAAGAGGTGAATTTGTGTTTCCTTTCTGACACGTATTTCAGACATTTGATTGTATTCTTTTGATTCGTATTTAGTCTGAACTTCAAAGAAGTGGCCTCTGTGGGATTTTGAATAGGTATCATGTACCCTCTGTATCCTTGCGACGCCTTTCTTGGTCGCTTAAGCTACATCCATCCCAGACTTACTGAGTGATGGGCGCACACAGTTTATGTACATATTACATATATTTCAACAAGCAAATGGAGTTGTTTAAGCCAGTCTGGCATACCCGAGCCTGGCGGCGCTGACACAGAATTTTAGCAGCTACTTTTTTGTTGGTAGCGTAAATTCTTGTGAGCTTTTTGCGCTCACCGGGTACTGCAGGACACCCCCCTTTTCCCGAGTACATATGTGTATATGGATATATGCAAAAGTTCTTTAGCTTTTGGAATCTAATAGCTTCCTTAGCAGTGTTCAGAGAGAGCCACACGTTGACTGATGTTAAGATTGGGCCACACGCAGACCTCGGGAACGATGACATAACCATCAGCCACGTCGTTTGCGGTCCTCTGATATACATACCCGATCCTGCGATTGAATCGGGTCGACGACACGTCGTTGCGATCACGCGCCAGAGCGGCAGCCAGTTAAATTCCTGGCCATAGTTGCGTCCATCGGACTGGGATATACTTGAGCGGGAATCTGTTCCGGATCGTCACCTCTAGTCAGACCTCGTCATGCAGAGCTTCTAGAGGAGGGAATCCCTGAGTTGTTCGCAGTTTGTTTCCGAGAGAGAGAGAGAGAGAGAGAGTCCAGCTGTCTGGATTGGGCAAGGAAGTGTGTGACATTACGTAGTCACTGCCCAGTCTTTGAGTTGCAGTGAGGCAGGTATAAGGCAAGCCATTTTCCTGAAGAGCCTGTCTCCTAAACCTCATGCAGTGTGCGTGTCTGTGGGAATGGCTCTACAGATAAGCTGAGAGAGAGAGAGAGAGAGAGAGAGAGAGAGAGAGAGAGAGAGAGAGATACCTTTACATTGAAAACACTGTAAAACAGCAGGAACGACTAGATATTAATCCAGTCGGTTCATATTTAAGAGAAGCAGCCCAGAAAGTATGCCAGAGACTTGCAGACAACGATGATGCAAACGACAGACAGACAAATGAAGACCTTGACAGGAGCATAAACATGGGACACCTTTGGTCCCATCGAAGGCTCGTTGCACTGAGGGAGGCTCCAGTCATTCGTCGATGTCCACACACTGAAAGATACAACATAACTACATACACACCTCCCATGTCTGCCGGAGGTATGTGAATAATGAACCCCAAAACCACGCTTCCAGGTGATCTACCCACACGCTTCAAAACACTTACACCACATGCGTGTACACACCTCATTCTCCTCTTCCATTTCAAACTGTCCCATCCCCTCTCCCGCCACATCTTCCTTTCCTCTAACCACCCTATTGGAGAGAGAGAGAGAGAGAGAGAGAGAGAGAGTTTCGCGGTATTTTCTCAAAAGACGGAAGTTTCTGAATCATCTTGACAGGCTCCTCACTGGGTCACAATACTCGATGCATCAGCTGCCTTCAGACCATCTCTGCGGACCCGTCTGTTGGCCTGCGGGCCACGTGTGGCACGTGCCATCCAAGACCATCAGTCACTCGAAGTCTTTTTCACTCCATCCCCTATATCCACTTTGGTCTCACCCTTCTTGTTCCCTTCACTTGTCACACACACACACACACACACAAACACACACACACACACACACACACACTTACACACACACACACACACACACGCACGCATGTGTGTGTGTATATATATATATATATATATATATATATATATATATATATTATATATATATTATTCTGCGCAATTTGTCACTGTGTGTGTGTGTGTGTGCTAGTTTGACAAGATTTAAGAACATTTTCTCGTTCATGGACACGAGTCCTTTTTTCCAGGATTCCTATTCCCTTTTGCCAGTTGCCTTATTGACCTCTCCCTGAGCCGGGTATTTTTGTACCCTTAAGATTGCCGCTCTGCCGGGACGTATTGATAATGATAGAAATGATGCCAATGATGATAATGAAGATAATAGTAATAATAATGATAATGATATTACTTTTGCTACTGGTACTTGTACTAATATACCTGCTAAGTGAAGAGTCACACTAGGTGCTTGCATTCACAACAGTCCCTCTGTCCTTTCCTTTATGATTTTGGAGTGTTTCTCCCACTCCTTGTGACTCGTGTTCCCTTATTTTAGCGCCATTTCTCTGTGCTCTTCGTTGATCTTCATCAGTAATTCTGTGACGCATATTCTAGCCTTGGTCGAACATACGTCATAGATATTTTCTTCAACATTTCTTTGTCAGATTCTTGAAAACAATTGTGAAACGTATCTAAATATAGTGCGCCTTTCTCACGATCCCTACTATTGTGATTATATGATGATAAGTTAGGAATATGGTTTGCTCCTGAGGTTAGAAATGTAGTTAGCTCCTGAACTTAGGAATATACTTAGTTCCTGAAGTTAGGAATATAGTTAGCTCCTAAAGTTAAGAATATAGTTAGCTCCTAAATATAGGAATATAGTTAGCTCCTGAAGTTAGTTAGGAATATAGTTAGCTCCTGGAGTTTGGAATTCAGTTAGCTCCTGAAGTTAGGAATATAATTAGCTCCTGAGTTAGGAATATAGTTAGCTCCTGAAGTTAGGAATATAGTTAGCTCCTGGAGTTTGGAATTTAGTTAGCTCCTGAAGTTAGGAATATAGTTAGCTGCTGAAGTTAAGAATATAGTTAGCTCCTGAAGTTAGGAATGTAGTTAGCTCCTGAGTACCTTTTATTGGCTAGTTCATGCAACTCGTTTATTCCTGTGTAATGGCAAAAGTCCTTTCCACTCTCACCTCTTCTTTTCCCTACGTTGCAAACTTGTGGTTGAATTGTGTGATCATTTGCCTGACCACTGCTATATTTTTTTCTCTTGATCTTGTACCACTTTGTTGCATTCTGCAATGTCCTGTACCTCACTGATGAGACTGGCATTCTCTGGAAATATATTCGGGTGTGACGCACTTCACTGGGACAGGTCATTAACATAATTGAACTGATAGAGAGAGACCCTGTGCGTTATTTCTGTGCGAATGGAAAATACGCCTGTTTCGTGTAGTCTTTACTCCTTCTCAATTTGTTTGCTACAGATCCGTTTAGATGGTCCATCCATGGTATTGCATCTGATTTATTTATTTTATGTGAGGGACGGTATCAAACTCCCCCCCCCTCCATTTTTTTTTTTAATAATACAGTTTACCCATCAAGCTCCATCAGTTTACTCATCCAGCTCGTTCATACAAAGTTCTGCTTACTCTAGCGTGGAAGTTCATTTTGTCCCTTGAACAGCTTCTAGTAGGTTTCCCCCTTCCTGTCTAAGAAAGAATAAAAGGAAAACGAATCATGATCATATTCTCTGGTAGCCTGAGGATCAAGCTTGTTTGTGAGACGGTACTATAGTACAGGGTTACTTCTCTGCCACCTCACTTAAAGATTGCTGCTACATTTGTTCACCTCCATGTTTTGGTGGTACGTAACCTTCCTCCAGTATGATCCACGCCAACGCATGAACGTTTCAGGTGAGCTGTGCTGGGTCGGTGCAAACTGAGTAAAACGTTTTGGAATCTGATCACTTCCAAAAGATCTTGTGCAGGTGATGCTCCGTCCCGTCATGAGTTCCCTCGTGACTCCTGGTATCGCCGCATTCTAAGACCCAACCTCCACCCCAGTCCGGTGATGTTGAGGGTTCCGGCTCCTCAGGAAAATCCGCTTTCAAACTTGTTAATGATGTCTACAGTATACCATTCATCAGTCTAATTAGCTGAGAGTTTCCTGATAACTTTTTTCTTATAGATTTGTTAATTAGGTCAGTGTTACCTTATGATTTGAGGACGATATTCCTTTACTTCCTCTGTTACTGTTCCTTACCAGTGTTGGGGTATTTGTCCCCAGCATCAGACGCAATTTGAACACTGCCGAAGCCGCCGTGTTTCTTGTATCATTTCGCAGTGTCTCTTTTAGCTCTCCTTACCCTGTTGACACCATCTGAACCAGGTGTCCGTTGTAGCTGTCCATCCTTCGTTCCCTTCTGCCGCTACCCACCTCCCTGCTCCATCATTGTAGATTTAGCAACATTTTTTTATAGGAAAGATGTAGCCTGTCGGTTCATAGCTCAGCCTTCCAACTTGTGTCCCTAAACCAGGCATTCACTTCTTCGCAATACTTTCTCCAGCATTTTCTTCTCAAAATCAGTTTCTGTTCTTATTCTTTAAGCACTTCCTCTTTCATTGTATAACCCAATTTCATTTGTTTCATGGCTGGTTTTCGCGAGTAGAGCTCCATAAGTCGTGTTCTTGACCTCTCGGTAGCTAATAGTACAGAGTAGATCTCGCTTCCATTGTTTGTCGATGCCTGTTACTTTCAAGAATATGCTGGAAGGAAAACGGTCTCTTCGTACACATTGTTTCCGCCTATTTGTATACTACCTTGAATTCCAGTTCCTTGGGTTTGATTAAGTGCGTTTGTGCTTCGTTAATGGGAGTTGATTTAACGGGACCGAGGTTCACAGCCCCAACGCCTCATTTCCCTGGGCTGAACGTGTCGAACCACACACTCTAGAAATCTTATATTCTTGTCCTGGTACTTTCATCCCGCCATGGGGCCAAGTTGACCGATCTGTCTTTCTGTAAATTACTTTTCCACCACTCCTGGTGCTTCCTTTCACACACTCCTAATTCATCCTGTTTTGCTCACATCCAAAATTTGGTTTGGATTCTCAGGGAGTTTTAGAATTATATTTTTTTTTTCTTTTCAAATTGTTAGAAGAAGTTGCCAACTCTTTGCCAATTACTTGTTGGAGTTTTATGTGTGTACTTTTTTTCCACGAAAACAAGTCCACCCTTTGCTGTCTATTGTGTCTCTTGTTTTTGGCGTCTGTATGCCGTGTTTCTCCTAAAAAAATTGCATTCGACTCATCTTCCATAGTGGGATTAGTTTAAACTTCGCCTACGATATTTCATATTAATGATATCTCCGAATCCTTCATTGCTGAGGATGGCGTTCTCTCTCTCCCAGTCAGTTTCTTTTTCGGATGCTTTATTGTGCATCCCATTTTCTTAGTGCGCCAGCAAACCTCACCCTCCTTCAGTTTTCTGTTATTTGCATGACGTTGATTCTCTTTACCTCTTCTTGCCTGTCTTTTTTTCTTATGAATACCCGACGGAATTTCTTAATATTAACCAGTCTGTGGCCTGCCGTAACGACTCCTCACTGTTTTTCTCCAACTTTGATGTCTTTCTTAATTGCTGTCTCTTGCTTCCTCCCTCCCCTGTATTTTCCAGTTCTCTTTGGTTAGTCCGCCTCTGTTGCTGCTTCCTGAATGCTCTCCTTTCCCCCCAGAGAATCCTCTCTCTTTCTCTGTTTGTCTTACTCTAGAAATCCCTCCTCCCACGACACATTGTGCCCATGTAAACTGAACATCACGACCCGTCTGTTTCTGTCGCGTTTATGTATTTCAGCAGCTTTTGCTTGGGGCTCGATACTCCTTCAGGCAATCGAAGTTTATCGCTGTTTTCTCGAACGAGTTTAGTAACTTCTCTTTCACCATTCAACATCTAACTTTAACCTTAAACTTTAAGCTTAAACTCTCCAGTAGTCTTTATGATTTTCCACCAGTAAGCCTTCGACTGGGACATATTTTTGCCCAGGTTATTTCGGCCTTTACAAAAATTGGATCAAATCTCTCAAACTTTACTTCTAGAAATTTGTAATTCTTTTTTTTCTTTTGTTCACCATTTCCGTGACCCCTTCACCATACTTGGTATGCAGCCGCTGTTTCACTTGCTCATTACATTCTGACTCATTTATGGCATTTATATGTTGTTTATGGGTTCCACATTCATTTCCAGTACATTGATGTTGACTCCCCGACCCTTCAATTTGTTACTAAGGGACTTTTTGCTCCATCAGTTGACTTATCAGTCACCCATGACTGAATCACTTCCATCAGACATGCAGCATTGTCTCCGTTACCTGTGTGTGCACTGGCTACGCCTCTCCATGTCTCTTGCATGTCGTCATTCCTCAGCCCATACAACATCTCTCCCCAGTTGGTTATCACGTCTCGGGTTCATCTGCAGCTGCTCGTAGATATAAGCCTCATTAGTTGTTAGTCTTATTAGTTATTAGTCTTAGCCCCATTAGGTTAGGCTGCAGTCCATTTTCTTCCCCTAAATATTTTTTATTTCAAGTGCATCTAATTAGTCTAAGCCTTATGCTGTCTTGCTACGACCCCTACCCCACATCCTTCCCCAGTATATTTTGCTTTCAATGCATATTGACGCTCGCTTCCCCACTGACCTCTCCTGAGCACCTCCAAGTTTGAGAGCGCCAGACCAGCGTCATCTGGCAGAGGGTAACATTAATTCACTGCGTCTGTCCAGCAGGTTGGGGGCGTTCTTCACTTGTTTGTTGACTCTGAAGCCGAAGCCATGGTCAAGTGCGCCTGTGTGTGTGCTTGTGTGTAATGACTTTTTGTGTGTTACAGGGAGAGAGTTTTACACTCATGTTGCCCCATACCTTAACCTTGTATGTATGCGCTATGTGTTTACCCTTATGTGTACACACACACACACACATCTACTATCTCTCTGTGTTTTGGTATGTGCTGTGACCAAACTGCCAGTTTTGGCCTGATGTCCACCAATTTCTAGCCATTTCTTAATCGAAAACTCACAACTCTCGTCTCTCCTTTGACAGTTCTGTAATTCCACCCCTTGACTCAATGGACATACTTGGTATTACTGTAACATCCAGTCTTTCTTGGACACCCCACATTATGGGAATAGCTAAGTCTGCCTCTAGGAAACTGGGTGTCCTGTATAGATGTCGAAACTTCTCTTCTGAACAGTTGCTCCGTTTATACAAGGAATTTTGATTCGTCCTTGTATGGAGTACTACTCTCACATTTGGGGTGGTTCTAGATCTGTTTCCTTATTTGACAGCGTTGAGTCGAACGCGGTCCGACTTATAAACTGTCCCAGGCTAACTTGCAAACTTGACCCCTTTGCCCTACGCCGCAATGTTGGTTCACCCTTCCTCTTCAATATGTATTACTTTGACTTTTGTTTCCGAGAGCTGGCTGCTTGTGTGCCCCCACCACTAGCTAGACAACGTAATACTCGGCAAGGTATTGCGTCACTTGATTATTGTGAGGCCAACGGCAACTCAAGGGTGTGCCGTTTTGATAACTGCTTCTTTCCCTACACTTCGAAGCTTTGGAACTCTCTAC
>JAYMFT010415987.1:0-17933 GCA_038088735.1 Panulirus argus | reverse complement strand
GGTGAGCAGGTTCCATGTAAACACGCTCTCGGCTCAACAGACGTGAGCACAAGGCTTCGATACCATACCTCGACACTGATACGAGGTGTTCGCCAAAACCATACTTGCCCACGTATCGTGTATAAGAGCCATTGGTGTAGGTAGCATACTGGATCACGGTGTGGGTACCAGATTTCCTAATAGCATGGATAACAGACTGGCTCTCAGCATGGGTAGCAGACTGGCTCACGGCGTGGATAGCAGATTGGCTCTCAGCTTGGGTAGTAGACTGGATGACAGCGAGGGTAGCAGAATGGCTCACAGTGTGGGTAGTAGACTGGCTTACAGCGTAGGCAGCACTCTGGCTCTCATCATAGGTAGCAAACTGACTCACAGCGTGGGTACCAGACTGGCTCACAGCTTGGGTAGCAGACTAACTCAGACCTTGGGTAGCAGACCGGCTCTCAGCGTGCATATCAGACTGGCTCTCCGAGTAGTTAGCAGACTAGCTTTCAGCGTGGTTAGCAAACTGACTGACAGCGTGAGTATCATATTGGCTCTCAGCGTTGTTAGGTGTCTGGCTCACAGAGTGGGTAGGAGACTTGCTCACAGTGTGGAAAGCAGACTGGCTCTCAGCATGGGTAGGAGACTGACTCAGAGCCTGGCTGGTAGACTGACTCTCAGCGTAAGTAGCAGACTGGCGCTCATCATGGATAGTAAACTGGCTCTTAGAGTGGGTAGCAGATTGGCTCACAGTGTGGGTAGCAGACTAGCTCGTAGCGTAGGCAGCAGACTGGCTTACAACGTAGATAGCAGACTATCTCATATCGAGGGTAGCAGACTGGCTCTCAGCGAGGATAGAGGACTTGCTGACAGCATGGGTAGCAGACTGGTTCTAACCATGGGTAGCAGACTGGCTCCCAACGTGGTTAGAAGACTGACTCACAGCGTGGGTAGCAGACTGGTTCACAGCATGGGTAGCTGACTGGCTCTTAGCGTGGGTAACAGACTGGTTTACAGCGTGGGTAGCAGATTGGCTTTTTGCTTGTGTAGCAGACTGGCTGTAAGTGTGGGCAGTAAACTGGCTCTCAATGTGGGTAGCAAACTGGCTCACAGCGAGGGTAGCAGACTGGCTCACAGCATGTGTAGGAGACTGGCTCTCAGCGTCGGAAGCAGACTGGCCCTAAGCGTGGATAGCAGACAGGTTCTCAGCGTGGGTTGAAGACTGACTCACAGCTTGGGTAGCAGACTGGCTCTCAGCGTGGATAGCAGACTGACTCTCAGCGTCGGGTAGCAGACTGGCTCAGAGCGTGGGGAGCAAACTGACTCTCAGCGTTGGTAGCAGGCTGGCTTACAGCGTGGGTAGCAGAGTGGCTCACAGCGTGGGTAGAAGACTGGTTCTTAGCGTGGGTAGGAGACTTGCTCTCAGCGTGGGTAGCAGACTGACTCTTAGCGTGGGTAGCAGACTGACTTTCAGCGTGGGTACCAGACTGACTCACAGCGTGAGTAGCAGACTGACTCACAGCCTGGGTAGCAGAGTGGCTCACACCGTGGATTGCAGACTGGTTCTTAGCGTGCTTAGGAGACTGGCTCTCAGCGTGAGTAGCAGACTGACTCTCAGCGTGGGCAGGAGATTGGCTTTCAGAGTGGGTAGCAAACTGACCCACAGCGTGGGTAGCAAACTGGTTCTCAACGTGGGTAGCAGACTGGCTCACAGCATGTGTAGGAGACTGGCTCTCAGCGTCGGAAGCAGACTGGCCCTAATCGTAGGTAGCAGACTGGCTCTCAGCGTGGGTAGAAGACTGACTCACATAGTGGGTAGGAGACTGGCTCCCAGCGTGGGTAGCAGACTGACTCTCAGCATGGGTAGCAGACAGGCTTAAAGCGTGGGATGTAGACAGGCTCAGAGCGTGGGTAGCAGACTGACCCTCAGTGTGGTAGCAGGCTGGCTCACAGCGTAGGTAGCAGACTGGCTCACAGCGTGGGTAGCAGACTGGCTCATAGCACGGGTAGCAACAGGCTCTCAGCGTGGGTAGCAGACTGGTTCACAGGGTTGGTAGCAGACTGGCTCTCAGCGTGGGTAGCAGACTGGCTCACAGCGTGGGTAGCTGGTTAGCTCATAGCGTAGGTGGCAAACTGGCTCATATTGTGGGTAGGAGGCTGCTTCTCAGAGAGGATAGCAGACTGGCTCACAGGATAGGAAGAAGATTGACTCTCAGCGTGGGTAGCAACTTAGCTCACAACGTGGATAGCAGATTGTCTCATAGTTTGGGTAGCAGAGTGGCTCACAGCGTGGATAGCAGACTGGTTCTTAGAGTGGGTAGGAGACTGACTCTCAGCGTGAGTAGCAGACTGACTCTCGGTGTGGGTAGCAGAGTGGCTCTCAGCGTGGGTAGCAGACTGACTCTCAGCGTGGGTAACAGAGTGGCTCTCAGCGTGGGTAGCAGACTGACTCGGAGTGTGGGTAGCATATTATCTCTCAGCGTGGGTAGCAGACTGACTCACAGCGTGGGTAGCAGACTAACTCTTATCGTGAGTAGCAGATTGACTCAAAGCGTGGGTAGCACACTGGCTTTCATTATGGGTCTCAGACTGACTCACAGCGTGGGTAGCAGACTGGCTCACAGCGTGGGTAGCAGACTGGCTCTTAGCGTGGATAGCAGACTGGCTCAGAGCGTGGTTTGCAAACTGGCTCATAGCTTGGGTAGCAGACTGGCTCTCAGCATAAGTAGTAGACTGGCTAACAAAGTGAGTAGCAGACTGGCTTACAGAGTGGGTAGCAGACTAGCTTTTTGCATGTGTAGTAGAATGGCTCATAGCGTGGGTAGCAAACTGGTTCTCAATATGGGTAGCAGACTGGCTCACAACGTGGGTAACAGACTGGCTCACATCATGTGTAGGAGACTGGCTCTCAGCGTCGGTAGCAGACTGACCCTAATCGTAGGTAGCAGACTGGCTTTCAGCGTGGTTAGCAGACTGACTCACATAGTGAGTAAAAGACTGGCTCACAGCGTGGGTAGGAGACTGGCTCAGAGCGTGTGTAGCAGACTGGTTCACAGTGTTGGTAGCAGACTGGCTCTCAGCGTAGGTAACAGACTGGCTTAGAGCATGGGTGGCAGATTTGATAAAAGCATGAGTAGCAGACTGGCTCACAACGTGTGTAGCGGACTGTCTTTCAGCGTGGTTAGCAGTCTGGCTCACAGCGTGGGTAGCAAGCTAGCTCACAGCGTTTGTGACAAACTGGCTCATATTGTGGGTAGGAGACTGCCTCTCAGAGAGGATAGCAGATTGGCTCACAGGGTAGAAGGAGATTGACTCAGCGTGGGTACCAAACTCGCTCAGAGCGTTGTTGCAGACTGACTCACAGCATGGGTAGCAGAGTGGCTCACAGCATGGATAGCAGACTGGTTCTTAGCGTGGGTAGGAGACTTGCTCTCAACGTAGGTAGCAGACTGATTCTCAGCGTGGGTAACAGATTGGCTTTCAACGTAGGTAGCAGACTGACTCATAGCTTGGGTAGCAGACTGACTCTCAGCGTGGGTAGCAGAATGGCTTTCAACGTGGGTACCAGACTTTCTCACAGCGTGCGTAGCAGACTAGCTCTCATCGTGGGTAGTAGATTGATTCAAAGCGTGGGTAGCACACTGACTTTCATCATGGGTCTCAGACTGACTCACAGCGTGGGTAGCAGACTGGCTCACAGCGTAGGTAGTAGACTAGCTCTAAGCATGGGTTGCAGACTGGCTATCAGCGTGGGTAGTAGACTGGCTCTCAGTTTGGGTAATAGACTGGCTCTACGCGTAGGTTGCAGACTGGCTCTCAGAGTGGGTAGCAGACTGACTCACAGTGTGGGTAGTAGACTGGCTCTCAATTTGGGTTGCAGACTGACTCTTAGCTTGGTTAGCAGAGTGCCTCACGGCGTGGGTAGCAAACTGACTCACAGCGTGGGTAGCAAAATGACTTAAAGCGTGGGCAACAGACTTTCTCAGAGTGTGGGTAGCAGACTGACTTTCAGCGTGGATATTAGACTGGCTCTCAGCGTGGGCAACAGAATGACTCTCATCGTGGGTAGCAGATTGACTCACAACGTGGGTAGCAGACTTGCTTACAGCGTGGGTAGCAGATTGGCTTTTAGCGTGTGCAGCATACTGGCTCATAGCGAGGGTAGCATACTGGCTGAAAGTGTGGATAGCAGACTGGCTCACAGCGTGAGTAGCAGACTGGCTCTTAGCGTGGGTAGCAGATTGGCTTACAGCGTGGGTATCAAACTGGTTCACAGCGTGTGTAGCAGACTGGCTCTTAGCGTAAGTAGCAGACTGGCTAACAATGTGAGTAGCAGACTGACTCTTAGCGTGGGTAGTAGACTGACTCACAGAGTTGGTAGTAGACTGGTTCACAGCGTTGGTAGCTGACTGGTTCAAAGTGTGAGTAGCACACTGGCTCTTAGTGTGCGTAGCAGACTGGCTCATAGCGTGGGTAGTGTAATGGCTCTCAGCGTGGGTACCAGACTGAATCGCACCGTGGGTAGAAGACTGGCTCTCGCGTAGGTGGCAGACTGGCTCTCATTGTGGGTAGTAGACACACTCACAGCGTGGGTAGCAGACTGGCCCACCGCGTGGGCAGTAGACTGGTTCTATGTGTGAGTAGCAGATTGGCTCACAGCGTGGGCAGTAGACTGGTTCTATGTGTGAGTAGCAGACTGTTTCACAGCGTGGGTAGCAGACTGGGTAACAATGTGGGTAGCAGATTGGCTCTTAGCGTAGGTAGCACACTGATTGACAGTGTGGGTAGCAGACTAGCTTACAGCGTGGGAAACAGACTGGCACTCAGTGTGGGTAGCAGATTTGTTCTCAGCGTGGGTAGCAGACTGGCTCAAAATGTGGGTAGCAAACTTGCCCTCAGTGTTGGTAACAAACTAGCTGTCAGCGTGGGTACCAAACTGTCCCAGAGAGTGGGTAGCAGAATGACTCACAGCGTGGATAGCAGACTGGCTTTCAGCGTGGGTAGCAGACTGACTTACAGCATAGGTAGCAGTCTGGGTCTTAGAGTGGGTAGCAGATTCATTATTGATTGTTGATCACTTATAGCGAACATAAATGACTCGGCTGACTTCGAGCGGGAGGGCTCAGGTAGTTGAGTAATGGCCCCTCCCATGACCCCTGCAAATTTACGGTATACTCAGGTGACTGAATTGGCCCCTCCCAATACCCCAGCTAACTTAAGAATTATCCCATCCCCTTGGAGCAACCCATTAGGTAGTAAGTTGTTGACAACAGCCGCCCAGGGTGGTACTAACTACCGTCCTGACTGAGGAACGTTAAAGTAGTGCTCGGAACCATCCTACACTCTCCATGTCAGGATTGCTGGTCTTACTTCCTGTCTCATCAAAACGGGACTAACGGGCTAGTCCTGCCATCTTCTTCTTACAAGAACCACACACCTAATCCTACCTTGCTTATTATCATCACTTTTTCCCTAACCGCTTTTACATTTATAAGCATCATCATGACAGTGTCCGTCAAATCTGTGGCCCCTAGTCCCCGGCATCATGGGGTGCTCAAAAAATCTCCGGGTTTTGCTATATATATATTCACTGACTCAATATTCATTTCACTTTCATCTTCAGCACACGCATCTTTACACCATCATCACCACATCCTTATCTGCAATAGTTCATCTTCACTACATCCTCAACTACATTCTGCTTTACTTTGTCCGTACGTATAAGGTCATTAGTATTTATTTCTTTTCTTACCTTCATCCTCAACACACTCTATCATATCGTCTCACCAAAATCTTGCTTGCAATGTATCCTTCATTTTATCATATTGCCATATCATTAATCTCACTATATCTGTCCGGATATAGTGATACAGCCATTGGCTTTTATTCTTTCTTTTCACCATCATCTTCCCTTATATATCAAGCCAAGATCACTACACCCACTGGCATTTGACCTGAGCTGTAACGATTCAGTTCAAAGCTTTCTTATTTTTCTTATTTCTTATGTTTTTAGTAAAAGTTATGAATGCATTACAAACTCCAGGCGTTTCTCAGTTTTCACTAGCGATGTCGTCGTGAAAGCAATATCTTAACTACTGAGGTGATAACTTCACTATAATTGTTCTTAACTACACATCTAGTTAAATTTCTAACTGGTGGTTTACAAGAGTTTAAGAGGTAAGTACAGTACGGCACTGTACCGGAATATAAGAAAATGAGGTCCCTCGCTCGAATCATCGAATTCTTCCGGGATCGCGCCGAAGCTCTCTGGCCTGAGAAGATAGATGTGGAGGCCTCGCTGGAATTGGAATTCGAGGAGTTGCTGCTGACGGGGAAGGATGTACGAGCTATGAAGACTGTTGCTGTGCTTGGCGAGGGAGGCTAAGGCAGAGTCTCACTGGTTGAGCATCAAGGGGAGAAGATGGTCCTGAAGACCATGCTTGATGAGTCTCACGTTCACGTCTTGGCGGAGGAGGCAAGAGTTCAGGTGAGGCTTGCTGGCGCCGGAGGGGCTCCTGTAGTGAAGGGAATGAGCATTGCCCACCCAGAATGCTCATGACCTGTGCTGGATCGCCATACTACGAATATTTACACGAGTGCTCGGACTGGGAAGGGGTCGACTCCTTCATCAAAACTGGACATCGCCTGCGGGAAATACACGACCGCGGGGTCGTCCACAACGACCTGAAAAGTAATAATGTCACCGTAACCATCATCGACGGGGGTCGTCAATTCAACATCATGGACTACGGACTGAGCTGTTTGAGCGGCGAGGTCTGCAGGGCGGGCGACCCGGATGATGACCCATCTGAATACAGCTGGATGGCGCCTGAGGTCGTGACTGGGGAACCCGCCGAGCCCATTAGCGACGTTTACTCCTTCGGTCGCTTAATGCTCGATGTTATTGAGGTCATAAACTACCCAGATGTAAGAAGACGTGTAGGTGAGGAGGTCGCTGAGCGAGCCGCCAGGACCGAACCCGACGAACGCGACGATTTGAGCTCAGTTTTGCAGGACTTCGAACTTATCAAGAAGGACACAAGAGCTCATGTCGTGCAAGTCGGACGCCACACTCCAGAACGACCGAAAAACGTCGTCGAAATGGCCTGGAGCCGTTTCTGTGGTGTTTCCTTGTGGATGAAGCCTTTTTGAAGCATGATATTTCAGGGAGATTTCTGCCCCAAGCGGCCATCTCTAAAGGAAACTGTAAATAATGCCTAATTTCAAGGTTCCAGATGTAAGAAGAAGAACCAGAGAGGTGCAATAACTTTAATTCAGGACAACATTGATGTGTGAGGGCATAACATAAATGTATCTTGGAGATGTGGAGTGAGGTGAAATTAAAGAGATGATGAAGTATGTAATGTATATGCACACCCACAGTGTGTTCTAGAACTTCATGACTTTTTGAATGCCTAAACAAATATCTACCCATGTCCATCAGAAGCTTACTTAGTCTGGCTTTAATTCACTTTTCGGCACTGTCATCTATTGCATGTTGCAGCAGACTATTTCACTTACATACAATTTTTTGGCTGAAGAAATTCTGTCTCATTTGGGGTCTGGACCTGTCCTTGTATGAATTCTATGTCTCTTACATCCCCTTCTATCCTCGTCTTCTCCGTTGATCGGATCCTCACAGATTTTGTTTTCTAACCCAAGAAGAAGTTTGATTGGTCATTTTACTAAATGGGCGACATCCATTTTGCTGTACGGTGGCCAAACTTGCACACAGTCCACAAGGTGTGGACCTGGGAATGCTTTATAAAACATTCCAAATCCTTTTTTGTCAATCCAGCCAAAGGCTTTCCCGGGCAGACCTCACAACACTGGTAGTTTCTCAAGCAGCTTTGATACATTGCTTTGTTGGTCTCAGGGCGTTGCTTATCAACGCTTCAATGACTCATCTCTTCTCCAACGGCATCCTTATTCACAGAGGAGACAATAAGACTTTGATAACCATAGTAATCTGCCGGACAGAAGTCTAAACAAAGAAGTATATATCATACTGAGCAATATCCATCAGTCAGTGAGATGGTTAGTTGAGGTTTACGCCCATCAACGACCAGGGTCATTAAGGCCGTCAAAGTCAAGTCATAACCACAAGTCGATAAAACGACCACCACTTATCATCATGTCTTCGTAATTCTTATTACCTCTCTGTGCATCCCTTAGCATTTTTCCCTCGTTTGAGTCCTTTTGAGGCAGCATGTTATCTGTTGTGCTCTTAACGCCATTCCGGACTCTGGTGTTATCTGCAAACCTCATGACATGACAATATCACGTGCATCATCTATATATAACAGGAACAAAATAGGTCCCAAAACACATCCATGTGGCTCTTCGCTGTCGACCGAAACTCATTTTCTTATTAGCGCTTCACCGTGCGAGGCATGTGCTCTCAATCACGGAGTATCCTTCTGTCGGGAACAGTACCAAATGCCTCTTGATTATCATGAAATACGATATTAACACTCTTTTATCTAATGCAATTGCCCAATATCAAGGGGTTTTCAGCAGGCTGGCAAGGCTCCTCGTACATAAGACAAATCCACGTTGATGGGTTGTAAACAAAGTGCTCATCACATAACTGGATACAAAGTTTTAGTGCTGTAACGATAAATTTGTTGTTGATATAGTCTAATGATTTTCAAGGCATTTTAAAAAGTTATGGTACTAGATTTGGTTCTGGGTAGATTTTTAGAGCTGGAATGGCTTGACTTGGGGAACTTACTTCAGTCCACACTTTCCTATACAATCTCCGTGGCAGTATCTTTTCCCCTTTAAAGCATGGTATCATTATATAATCCTTTTTCTGTTGGCAGTTGAGCCAGAGGGAGAGGTGGGAGGTGAGGTGCCCTCTGTTTAACTATCTTGTTTCTGCCACTATAGATATTCAAGCCAGATAATCTCATTATTGACCATAATGTCTCCCGCTATATGTCCTCTCTATGTATTCCCATGCATCCGTCCCCCCCCCCCCCACAAATTTATAAATACGGTCCCGTAACCAAAGCCTCCCAGCTAGAGATACGGTCCCATACCCGTAGCCTTACAGGGAGAGATACAATCCAGTAAACGAAGTCTCCCAGCAAGAGATGCAGTCTCGTACCCAGAGTCTCCCAGCCTCTTTAAAACCTGTAAGCTCATCTCAAATCACAGTTTCCATCACTTGTCTCCAGAACCGGAGTGAGATTAACTAGACTGCAAATTAGTACAGTTTTCCGACCGTTTCTGAAATATGTTAGCCATCTTCCCCACAGTCCTCGGGCACCTTCCTCTTCCACGATGATTTATCTAATATTTTCATTGCCGCCAAAGTTAAATCACGAGTAAATTCCTCCCGAATTCAAGGTGGCAGGTCGTGTGAGCCTTGTGACTTGTACGGATTTAACTTCTGAAGACGACGAAGGAGCCAATATTATTCCTTAGTTCTAAAATGACAAGGACCTGAGAGAGTAAATGAAGGTCGATTTCAAAACATGGTTTTTGTCTTCTTAACACAGGCTTACGTTACGGATTTTTTTAAGTCTTTTGTTGTGCTCATTTGGATGTTGTGGACGCCAGAACAGCACCACAAGCCTGAAAAGCACCCAGGGACAGAGATCCATCGCGTATCTGGCCCTCCTGTACTAGAACATTTCCCACGGAACCGTCAGCAAGAGCAAGTCGAGCTTCGACTTTCAGCTCTGGATATGAGAAAACATCGTCCATCAATACCTTACCTAAAGTGTCATTACTCGTGCCATTGTGCAAGCCACTGTGTTATCGTGATCAGATACATCCATTGCTATAGTGCCAAAAGCCAGTCCAAACCTCGTCTTACACTTCACCCTCCTACTCCAGTATCTCCCATGAGGCTCCTGCAGCGCCTAGGGAGACGGCCATGTCCACAGGGTGCGACCATAGGTCATAAAGAGTTATGATGTGGTGTGTGTTTGTCTGTAGGGTAAGCACAGGGTAACTGAAGAGTAAGTCGTCAGTCTTATTTAACCTTCATCAACATTTAGCCTTTATCAACGATCAACCAATATCCAAGACGTCTCAAAGACATTCTCCTTTACCCATAAGTCTTTCATAATTCTAGATTACCACAGTAGCCTGGAACTCCATGTCCCCATATCGTTAACTTAGATGTTGAAGATCTTAACCACAGCACAGATAACAAGATAACAACAAAATAATAACAAGATAACAAGCGGCTTGACATAGGTCTGTACAAGGAAGTACATATGATAAACAATTTGCAGTTGTCAGTGAGATGGTTTGTTGAGGTTTACGCCCACCAACGACCAGGGTCATTAAGGCCGTCAAAGCCAAGTCATAAACACAAGAAAAAAGGTCAGATCTTTCTTTAAGCTTTGATCCTAATCCTAAGGCGGAAGACTCGCTCTCGAGTGCCAGTCCAGCAGGCCTAGTTGTCGAAAAAGAGGAGCATCGAGACCCAACAGTCTCTCTTTAGTCCCGAGTGTCTGTTTGCAGAACAAAGGTCTATCCATATTTTCTCCAATAGTCTCCATGACCAATAATCACTTTATAAAGCATTGGGATTGCGACCATCAAGATCACCATCACCAGCAGCTTATCATCCTTTGTGCTGAAGAAAACGCAATGCGGTTTTGATACATTCGAAGTGTCCGTTATCGTCATCACTATAACGAAGGTCTTATTTATATGAATGGCTTCACTTTTGTTATCGTAAATGAAGGTTCATTTACCATCCTTTTCGTGAATCTATAGTTTAATAAACATATATTTTTCCTTCTGATACACTTGTACAAATTTGGAGTTATTTAGTTATTTCACATTATTTTTCCCTAACCGTATCCACTTCCTACATGCACGACCAGAAGCTATCCACTTCCTCCATGCATGACCCCCCACCCCCCGAGCACTTGCCTCCTCCTCGTCCTCAGTTCATCACCGACTCCACTTCCCCCACTCCACCGTCACAGCTTCCCCGTTGCTGGGATATTTTTGGTCGACCGCCTCACAAGTTTTATCTCTGCCGGTTTAAAGGCAAAATTTTGCATTGCATGACGTGCTGGGGCGAGCAATATGGCGCGGGGAGGAACCTGGTTAACTGCTCTCTAACTTCTTACATCTTGCCTTCTCATCGGTACCGTAATTTTCTCTCTCTCTCGATCGGCAGTCACCGACCAGAGAGGTGCATCACTCGGTACTACCCGCCTGGGGACATCGGGAGGGTTAGTGACGGCTGCGCAAGTGAGCGAGCACTTCAGTGGATTTCAAGTTCACACTCCCCAGGCCCAGGTAGCTGCCTTTTCTCTCTGCGTCACCCACAAGATGGCTGCTGGCCGTCGATCCACAACCATACCATCTCGCACACAACGCTTCACAACTCGTAAATCACACGACTCGTGTCGTAACTCTATACTTTCCTGTGGTGAGCGCCACGCGCTAGCCCTGCGTTTTGGCAAACTCTCCTCGTATGTAGAGTAAGTACTCTCCCTTACTCTCACTCTCTCCCGTCCCCATCTCTCTTACTCTCACTCTCTCCCTTCTAGTCCTTTGTCAGTGTTACAATTCTCTTCATTAATCTTTAATTTCATTTCTTCTCTCTCCTCTTTCTCTTCCTGTTCTAACCATTCTTCCACCCAGAACATATTGCTCTCTTTTCCTTCTCTCTCGCATCCTTTGTGGCGGATCTTTTACTCCTTTCCACTTTAAACTACTTTTATTTCCCTTTTCTGCTTCACTTCTCGTGTCTTAAAAATCTGTTGTATTTTGTACCTTATCATCCTCTCAAAATATCTTAATATTCCCTTGTTCATTTTAATATTTGCGATCAGCCGATCCAAACATCACTTTTGAGTGGATCTCGTGTAGGTTTGTGTTTGTCCCATTTAGGGAGCACGTTTGGTTTGTGGTCGATTTTGCAGTGATGTTCCACGAGGAAGTGTCTGTGTGTTCTGTAGCAGATTGGAAGGCGTTCATGGGTCTGCAGCGGTTCGCGTATAAGGGACCACCGTCTCTTTCGCCAGAGCTGTGTTATATTGGCTGTGTGGCTTACCACGTTCAGGGAAAAAGTGCAAAGTCGTTCTTCCCTCTTAACTGACAGGCTAATGATGACGATGATGAGAGTTTAGATTGGTTTCTTGGTCTCTCTTGATAGCGAGTGACTTTTTAAGAGGACGTCTCTTTGATGCAAGAGGTCCTTAACTTGGGGGAAGAAGTTTACAGTCTTTTTGTATGTCGTGGTCTGTGCATTTTGCTGGCTTGGCTGCTGACGAAGCGTGTGGCTACAGGACCTACGGACGGGAATTTATCATCGACGAAAGTTTGGAGTTTTGATATGACGTGTGAATCCCGGCTAATCTCTTTTCCTATAGTTTTTGCATGTTTGTTTTTCTTCTCTCAGTGTGTTAGGTGCGCGTTAGGTGAAGTGTTGACGAGATGGGAGGAAGTGGTCAGGTGAGGGTTCGTGTGGCGTGCTTGAGGTCTTCCTTATGTGCAGTGTTGGTGTGCTTTGGGTTTCGTGCCTGAGGGCCAAACCTCTCCAGGAGGATAACACAAGAAGACGGATATTTCTTTTTCCTCTTTCTTTAAGACCCAGAATTATCGTTCTTTGTCTTTTTCACTAACCTCGAAGGCTCTGTGGCTTCACCTTCTCAAAGACTAACGATAAAGGTTCAAATTATTTACAAGCTAAAGATACAGGCTCAAATTACACATTCTTAAGCTCCATTCTTTTGCTAGAGGAGGATGCGAGGCGGTACTGGAGGTCGTGTTCCTCCTGCCCAGGCGCAGAAGTCAAAACGGCTGCTCTCACTTCTGTTGTTGACTTATTAAGCAGGAAGCCAAGGTCAGTGAGAGGATGAAGGACATTCTTACGTTATCCCAGTGTCGGACTCTCTGTGAAACGACCAGTACTAGCTGCTCCAGGACCCGTTGTCTTATATATCTTTTCTCTTTTATGTTGGCTGAGATGACAAAGGCAAATGAGGCCTTTAGCCTGAGCCAGGTACCCGTTTTATCGAGCAACCCTTATACGTGGATGAGCAGCTGGGTTGACTGTGAACCGACTGCCATAACCAGGATTCCATCCTTTGCGCTCGACCCTGGGCGGCCAGTGAATGTGTCACGGTCAGGAACGCTGACCGCTACACCACGGGGGACCAGATATGCCTTTGCTATGCCCTTTACTTTACTGGACTCCTGACTGTCTGAGTTTCTGTACAAATATGTAGCAGCCAAGGTCGAGGCACATGTGTAGTTCCACACGAGTCTTGTGCCCCTCTTCCAGCTGTACGAGGTTACCTCATCGAGGTTCTTGCCCTAACCCCGTGGCCAAAGGATACGAGATTGTCTCTCATCCGGGCAGCTGACTGAAGGAAGAATTCCTGATGTGGATATCATGAATCCTATCGTGACTGGTGTACCATTCAAGCAGAGCTCTTGCAGCTCGAAGTGAGACGGCCAGATTGGCAGCCACTCTTTTGTCACAGTACACTAACACTTGGAACTCCAGAGCCTCGTCAACACGTGAGGTGATAAAAGGAATATTCAAGTCTGTGTTTTCAGAAGCTGAGAAATGGTGGACTTCACCAGAACGAGAAACACTTCGAAGAGACTGAACTTGATGACGAGGCAGCCCCGCCGAACTTGACATGTCAAACGTGTTATGGGTGATCAAGCCAACAGATAAGAACCAAACCACCAGTTATCGCACAGAGAATTGACCAGACCTTAGCTTATCACGGGCCCTTCTTAAAGTTCAGACGTGCAGGTAGAAACGAGAGAACAATTTAGCTCTTGAAGCACCTCAGCAGACCTTGAAGGTCAGAGGGGAGCCTGATGATTAAGTCAAAAGGCGAAACTACCAGTTCACGTTCGTGTGGAAGACTTAATGACCAGACCAGTACACTTAAGTACCAAACACCTTACGACCAGACTGACACTTGAACACTTAAGCCTTCGAGTACAAGTTAAGACCCAGAACAATATTCAGAATCTACACAAAAACTCAAAATTCAGACCATCTTTTCAAGGGCTAAATGCCGAAATCTCAAATACCACTTGAGTTTCAGACTAAAACTTGAACACCAGATCAACAACTGTAGCTCAGACCAATATCTAAGTGCAAAACCCACAATCAGGGTCAAAATATTTAACAGCAGACGAACGCTACAGACCAGATTTTCTTTTAAATGTCACACGAGCCCTCTGCTCTCTACACCAAGATTCTGGGGTCTACAGAAACACTTATGGTCTAGCCCAGCATTTCAGTTTCCTATCCGAACGAAGAGATCAGAGCAGTTCTTGTTGGCCAGATCAGTAGCCCAGTGTCAGATCAGTTAGCAAGGGATATACTAGCATCTATAGACCAGACCATCACTCGAGGTCCAGGTCCACTATCTGAAGACCATATCAACTGTTGAGAGAGAGAAAAAAAGATAGAATATAGAGGCCAAGGAATCATTAGAAATCCAGGTTAAGTACTTAAAAACCTGAGGGTCAGGTTATCGCTTCAGGGCCAGACTAATTTTTGCTAGCCAAAGTAACACTTAGCCACACCAACACTTGAGGGCCATCATTCTGAAAAGATGTCTACGCCCAAATTTGAAGTGTCGCTCTCGCAGCGTCAGAGTTGGTGGGGAAAGAATGAGAAGGGATGATAATCTGACCCAGATGTCCAATTTGCCTCTCCCGCCTGAGTTTTACATTGAGAATCCTCAAAAAACTTGCCTTATGAACACTGTTCTGCCTCGAGTTTTATGCTAGTTTGTGGGGCTGTTTAGGTCATTCTGTCTGAGAGAGGAACCAGCTAATTTGAGGAAAGCTCTCTAGGCTTTGGCAGACGTGATGAGTTTTTATTGGTTTGTGAACAAGGAAAATATACCGCTACAGACAGCAGAATATGATCTGGAAATAAACCCCAGATGCTGATGTCTGTACGAGTGTACGTGTGTTCTAAGTGTTCTAAATGGGTGTTTCTATCTGTGTACTCACGTGAGTGTGCCTGTTTGTGTGAATGTGTTTGCATCTGTAAGCCATTTCCTAAAGGTATTTTTCATGAACCTCTTAGGTGAAGCGATCGCTGTTTCTGACGCATTTAGGGCCGGCAGTAGTCGAGCCCACTCAGGTTCGAGTCCTGGTCTTGGGAGTCTACCCGCATGAGTATAGTGTATGTGTGTGTGTGCATGTGTCCTTTTGTTTGTCTGTTTATTTCTGTGTATGTGTGTTTGCGTTTGCTTACTTGTTTTTATGTGTCTGTATACGTTCATATGCGTGTGTGTGTGTGTGTGTAAGAGTGGCCATCCCTTATGACCCTAATGTCCCACGAACTTTGTGTGTAATAGCAAGTTGCGGCATTACGGGAGCAAGGATGGAGGAGGGAAGGGAGAGGGAGGAAGGACGCCTGAGATGGAACAAAGAAGGAATTCCAGGAAGAGCAAGAAGGAGGGAGAGGAGGAGGGAGAGGAGACGGAGGGACGAGACGGATGAGGCGGAGGAACAATGGATTTCTTGGGAAAAGTTGAGGGGAAAGAGATGGAGCAGGAGGGAAGGGGAACAAGTGGGGGAAGAATAGCGAAGATAAGTGTGTAGTTAAGATGTGGGTATAGCTGGTGACCTGGACGCGACTCAACCCACCCACCCAAACACACAACTCCCTCACCACAGTCAACAGTTGAACACCTGCTGGGTGCTGTCCAGTCAGTGTATTATAAAAGCACTTTAATCTACCGTACAGCAGAGCTGCTAACAGCCGGACACAGCCTCGTCCTGCTCTCCCTCTGGCGTCTACAACAGAAATCCGGTCAGATTCAACAACTTGTGAGGGAACGCATGATAGCCAGGGTAAAAGATTTTGCAAGGCGACCTTCAAACGCCCCTAAACCTGTACTTAGTATTCGCTTTGGTATAATTTATGCATTATATTCGTAATGACTCGAGGATCTCTTTCCAAGAAAGAGACCTAGTGTTACAGAAGACCTCTTTCCAGAGGCTCTTGCCGTCCAAGGCGGCAGTATTTCCAGTAGCAGGGAAATGTGGCCTCCTTTGGAGTAGGAAGATCTGTGACGAGACTGTATTCCCAGTGATGCAGCCTCGCCAAAGGTGACTCTTCACTCGCTGTGTAACCCCGGGCAGGCGGAGTCCGAGAACATCCTTTGCTAAAATTAAGATCAGTCACTATATGCATGGTAAACTTATGGTTGGTTGCTTCATTGGGCTTAACATCTCTCATCAGCCAGGGTCATTAAGAAAGACCTCTCGATTGTCAGGGTCATTAACACTACCAAATTCAACTTACAACTAGCAATGGGAAACTCTTGAACACCTTCTGGTGTTCCTGACACATGTGTTTTCACTGTGTATATATGGCATTTGTAAACTTCTAGTCACATGTGGATCGTCTGCTGGTTTGCGTTACTCAGACGTCACAAACGAGGCAATGCAGGGGATGTGATCTTTCATCTTCGATATATGTTTGTGACAAAATTGGCAATGAAGACCACAAATCCCGAATCTAAACCATTTCAAGACGTGATTTTTACCATTTCATAGTTCCGTTACCTGAATTAATTCGAATTTCTTAATACATTCTTAGTGAAGTTTTAGGAACAAATTTACTATATTCTGAGTTGTTAATGCTCAGATGGACTCCCGTGGTGTAGCGGTTAGCGTTCCTGACCGTGACGCGTTCACGAGCCGCCCAGGGTCGAGCGCATAGGTTCGAATCCTGATTGCTGAGGCAGTCGGTCCACAGTCAACAGAGACCAGCTGACAACACCTGACCCCACACTGAGTGTCAGGATACAGACTAGCTGACACGCCTGACCCCATGCTGACTGTCAGGATACAGACCAGCTGACACACCAGACTCAACGCTGAGTGTCAGGATACAGACCAGCTGACACACCAGACTCAACGCTGAGTGTCAGGATACAGACCAGCTAACACACCTGACACCACGCTGACAGCCCGGGTACAGAGCAGCTGACACGCAGCCATGTGTGAGGACGAAGGAGAGAGTTGCCTCGCCTGGCATGATCACCAACTGGTGGGTGGCTGTAGAAGGAACCGCGAGACCTTCCTGCTGTAGGTCGGGCCCAGACTTCTGTCCAGGGCAGCGTGCTACGACCCTCTCCCTCCGCCATCACCTCCTCTCCTCTTCCTCTCCCTCTTCCTCACATCCTCTCCTCTTCCTCTCCCTCTTCTCCATTCTCTCACATCCTCTCTCTCTTCCCTCTTCATCCCATCTCCCCTCCACCGCCTTTCAACAACTATCTCCCCTTTTTTCCTCTCACCCCAGCTTCCCCTCACTCAACTCTCCTCCCCCTCCGTCTCCTTACTCTCCCTAATCTCTTCTCTCCTCTGCATTGCCTCCTCCCACTCGACAATGAATTGAACGGAACGGAATTATAGTCTTTGTTCAGAAAGAGCGACAGAGTGATTGAAGATCTCTCCACTTACAAAGGCTCATTCAGATTGCGTGTATTATCTAGAACGAAAAGCGTCAGTCGTACGTAACGCGTCACAACAGACTACTAAACAGCAACGAACGTTATCTGGCAAGATATCGTTAACTGCACGAGGAAAATGGAGTATTGCCAGCTTCATCAAAGGTCAGGCCATGACCCCGGCGTCAGTGCTTATTAATTAGACCAATTTTTCCGGACCTGATTGGTCTTCAGGGAGAGATTTCTTTTTTTAAGACGTGATTCAGACAGGTTGTAATAGAGGACAGGTAGTTACGATATCATTCATATATCTTTAGTATCATCGGAATACTTCTAGATATAGTTAACAAAGGACTGTCTATATTATTATCTAGCTCTCGAAGCGAGATCACGTCTTGCTATATCACTTCTAGTCCATCTCGCTGTAAACACACAATCTGGCCCCCTCTTGGTTCATCTGATCATACTCTCATAAATGTATCTATTCTAACGGCACCTTCCCCTCCAGCAGCCCTTTCTAAGCGT
>JAYMFT010415976.1:0-17933 GCA_038088735.1 Panulirus argus | reverse complement strand
ATCTATAGCCCATGCCTCGCAACCATATAATATTGTTGGAACTACTATTCCTTCAAACATACTCATTTTTGCTCTCCGAGATAATGTTCTCTCTTTCCATACATTCTTCATCGCTCCCAGAACGTTCGCCACCTTCCCCACTCTATGGGTCACTTTCGCTTCCATGGTTCCATTCATTGCCACGTCCACTCGCAGTAATCTAAAACACTACACTTCCTCCAGTTTTTATCCACTTATACTCACATCCCAACTAACTTGTTCCTTAACCCTGCTGAACCTAATAGCCTTGCTCTTATTCACATTTACTCTCAGCTTTATCCTTACACACACTTTTCCAAACTCAGTCACCAACTTTTGCAGTTTTTCACTCGAATTAGCCACCAGTTCTGTATAATCGGCGAACAACAACTGACTCACTTCCCAGGCTCTCCCATCCCTAACAGACATCATACTCTCCCCTCTCTCCAAAACTCTTGCATTTACCTCCTTAACCACCTCATCCATAAACAAATTAAACAACCATAGGGACATCACACACCCCTGCTGCAGACCGGCCATCACTGGGAACCAGTCACTCTCCTTTTTTCCTATCCGTCCACATGCATTACACACTTTCATGAAAACTTTTCACTGCTACTAGCAGCTTACATCCCACCTCATATATTCTTAATACCTTCCACAAGGCCTCTCTATCAACCCTATCATATATCTTCTCCAGATCCATAAATGCTATATAAGAATACATCTGTTTTTCTAAGTATTTCTTACATACATTCGTCAAAGCGCCCACCTGATGCACGCATCCTCTAAAACTTCTAAAACCACACTGTTCCTCCCTCAGTCCGATATTCTGTACATGCCTTCACCCTCTCAGTCAATACCCTCCCGTACAGCTTTCCAGGAATATTAAAAAGAAATTTTACTTTTGTAGTTTGACACTAACATTCATCCTCTTTGCCTTTGTACAGTAGCATTATACACGCAATCCGCTAATCCTCAAGCACTTCATCATGACCCATACATACACTGAATATTCTTACCAACAATCAACAACACAGTCATCCCTTTCTTAATAGATTAAACTGCAATACCATCAAATCCCGCCGCTTTGCCGGATTTCATCATCCTCAAGGCCTTCACCACCTCCTCTCTCTTCACCAAACCACTCTCCTTGACTCTCTCACTTCGCACACCACCCCGACCAATACACCCTACATCTGCCACTCTGTCATCAAACACATTCAACATTCTTTCAAAATACTCCATCTCCTCCTCACTCCACTCCACCACTACCTGTTATCACTTCCCCCCTTGTCCCCTTCACCTATGTTCCCATTTGTTCTCTTGCCTACGTACATTATTTACCTCCTTCCAAAACATCTTTTCATTCTCCCTAAAGTTTAACGATACTCTCTCACCCCAACTGTCATTTACTCTCTTTTTCAAATTTTGCACCTTCCTCTTGACCTCCTACCGCTTTCTCTTATACATATTCCAGTCGTTTGCACTACTTCCTTGTAAGTAACGTCCAAATGCGTCTTTTTTCTCTTTCACTAACAGCTCTACTTTTACATCCCACATCTCACTACCCTTCCTAATCTTCCCACATCCCACCTTTCTCATGCCACATGCATCTCTTGCACATGCCATCAGTGCTTCCCTAAATACATCCCATCCCTCACCCACTCCCCTCAATTCACTTGCTCTCACCTTTTGCCGTTCTGCACTCAATCTCTCCTGACATTTCATCACACAAATCTCCTTTCGAAGCTCACTTACTCTCACTACTCTCTTCTCCCTAACATTCTCCCTTCTTTTTTGAAAACCTCTACAAATCTTCATCTTCGCCTCTATAAGATAGTGACCAGACATCCCACCAGCTGCCACTCTCAGCACATTTGCATTCAGAAGTCTCTCTTTTACATCTCTTCAACTCATATACATATACTTGAATATATCTCTCTTTTTAAACCAGGTATTCCCAATTATCAGTCTTTTTTCAGCACACAAATCCACGAGCTCTTCACCATTTCTATTTAGAACATTGAATACCCCATGTGCACCAATTAGACTCTCAACTGCCACATTACTCATCTTCGCATTTAAGTCATATATCATTAATACCTGGTCTCGTGCACCAAAACTGCTGACACTCTGACTCAGGTGCTCCCAAAACACTTGCCTCTCACGATCTTTCTTCTCATGACCATGTGCAAAAGCACCGATGATCACCTATCTCTCACCATCAACTTTCATTACTACCCACATTAATCTGGAATTTACTTTCTTACACTCTATCACACACTCCCACAACTCCTGCTTCAGGAGTAATGCTACTCCTTCCTTAGCTCTTATCCTTTCACCAACCCCTCACTTCACTCCCAATACATTTCCAAACCATTCTTCCCCTTTACCCTTGAGGTTCATTTCACTCAGAGCCAGAACATCCAGGTTTCTTTTCTCAAACATACTATGTATTTCTCCTTTCTTCTCATTATGGTTACATCTACACACATTCAGACCCCCCCACATCTGAGCCTTCGAGGAGGATGAGCTCTTCCCACTTAACTCTTTCTTGTGTTTCACCTTTTAGAAATTGAAATACAGGAAGGGAAGGGTTTCCAGTCCCCCACTCCTGGCCCCTTTAGTCGCCTTGTATGACACATGGTGGAATATGTGGGAAGTATTCTTTCTCCCCTATACTTATATATCCCTGGGGTAGATGAGCAAGAATCTTACCTCTGCATCCACTGCATGTCATAGAAGGCAATTAATTGGGATGGGAATGGGTGGCTGGAAGCTCCTCTACCCCCACCCAACCCTTCTTGTATTTCAGTTTGTGAAAGATGGAAGAAAAGGAGCCAAGCAAGGAGTGCTCATCCTCCTCAAAGGCTAAGGTTGAGGTGTCTGAATTTGTGTGGACGTAACCAAGATGAGAAGAAAGGAGAGATAGGTAGTATGATTGAGGAAATGAATGAAGATCTGGCTCTGAGTGAAGTAAATATCAAGGGTAAAGAGAAAGGATGGTTTGGAAATGTCTCTGGAATAAAGTCATGGGGTGGTGTAAAGGTGAGAGCTAAATAAGAGGGTGTGCTACTGCTGCAGCAGGAGTTGTGGAAGTGTGTGATGGTGTAAGAAAGTGAGCACCAGACTGATGTGGGTAAAAATGAAAGTTGATTGCAAGAGATGAGTAATTATCAGTGCGTATGCACCTAGTATGCACCTGGCCATGAAAAGGAAGATGAAGAGAGGTAAGTGTTTTAGGAGCAACTGAGTGAGTGCATCAGCAATTTTGATGCAACAGACTGTGTATTAGTGATGGATAATTTAAATGTGAAGGAGAGTAATTTGGCAGTTGAGGGTAAAATTGGGGGGAGGGTATGGGGTACTCAGTAAAGTGAATGAAAATGGTGAACAGCTTGTGGAGAAGCATGCTGAAAAAATGGCTGGTGATTGTGAATATGTGGTTTAAAAAAGGGACATACACAATTATATGTATGTAAGTAGAAGAGATGGTCAGTGGGCATTATTGGATGACATACTAATTGATAGGCATGCGACAGAGAGAGTTTTGGACATAAATGTGCTGAAAGAGACAGCTGGTGGGATGTCTGATCATTACATTGTGGAGGCGAGGTTTTTGGAAAGGAGGATATGTTGTGGGTGAAAAAGCAAGTGATGAAAGTAAATGAGCTTGGAAAAGAGATTTGTTTGAAGAAATAACAGGGAGATTAAGTTTAGAATCACAAAAGGTGAGAGTAAATGAAGCGAGGAGAGTGGGTAAGGAATGGGAGGTATTTAGGGAAGTAGTGCTTACGTGTGTAAGAGAGTTGTATGACATGCGTAAGGTTGGAAGTGGGCTGATGAGAAAGGATATTGAGTAGTAGGATGACAGAGAAAGTTGTATATGGGCAGTATTTAAAGGAGAAGGAGTGCAAATGATTGGGAGATCTATAAGAGAAGGCTCCAGGAGAGGGATGTATACAAGTAAATGTACGAGTAGGAAAGATGGTCAGCAGTAATTATTGGATTACATACTAATTGATAGGCATGCAAAAAAAAAAGACTTCTGGATGTGAATGTGCTGGGAGAGGCAGCTGGTGTGATGTGTGATCATTACCTGGTGGAGGCAAGGGTGAAGATTTGTAAAGGTTTTCGGAAAAGATAAAAAGTTCTGGTGAGAAGAGAGTGTTGGAGGTAAGGGGGCTTGTAAAAGAGACTTGTATGAAGAAATACCAGGAGACATTGAGCAGAAGGTGAGAGTAAATGAAGGTAAGAGAATGGATGAGGAATGAGAGGTAACTGGGGAAGCAGTACTAGCGAGAGAAGTGTGTGGCATGCATTAGGTTGGAGGTGGACATGTGAGAAAAGATAGTGAGTGGTGGGATAATGAAGTAATGTTGCTAGTGAAAGAGAGGTATATAGGCAGTATTTACAGGGAACTAGTGCAAATATAGAAATGTATAAGAGAAAGTGGCAGGAAGTTTAGAGGAAGGTGTAGGGGTTAAAAAAAAGGGCAAATAAGAGTTAGGGTGAGTGAGTATCAGTAAACTTAAGAGAGAATAAGATGTTTTAGAAGGAGAACAAGAAAATAAGCTGGAACAATAGTGAAGGTGACAACAGGAAAGTGGTAGCAGGTGATGATGAACTGAGGAGATGGAGTGAGTATTTTGAAGGATTGTTGAATGTGTTTGATGATAGGATGGCAGATATAGGGTGTTTGGGTCAGGGTGGTTTGCGAAGTGTTTAGTGAAGAAAGAATAGGTGGTTAAAACCTTATGTAAGATGAAATGTGGCAAGCCAGCTGGAGTGGATGGTATTGCAGCTGAATTTCTGAAGAAAGTGGGTGATTTTGTTGTTGATTGGTTAGTTATGATCTTTTTTTTGCATATAGGGATCATGGTAGGATGCCTGAGGATTGGCAGAATGCATGTATAGTGCCACTGTAGAAAGGCAAGGGGACATAGTTAGTGTTCATACTACTAAGATATATGTTTGTTGAGTGTACCTGGTAAAGTGATTTAGAGAGTGAAAGCATGTACAGAGCGTCAGACTGAGGAATAATGATATGGTTTAAGAAGTGGCGGACATGTGTGGATCAGTTATTTGCTTTAAAGTGTGTGTAATAAATATGTAGAGAAACAGAGGGATTTGCATGTGGCATTTATGGATCTGGAGAAAGCATGATAGGGTTGTTAGAGATGCCTTGTAGAAGTTCTTACAAATATATGGTGTGGAAGGAAAGCTGCTAGAAGCAGTGAGAAGTTTTTATCAAGGGTTTAAGGCATGTAAGGCATGTGTATGAGTAGGAAGAGATAAGAGTGAGTGGATCCAGGTGCAGTTGTTCAGTGGCAGGGATGTGTAAAATCACCATGGCTGATAACACTGAATCTTGCCCACCTAATCAATACAGCCACAAAAAAAAAAAAAACTTACACAGACTACAGGAAAGCAGACTGGCCATCTTCACTCAGTATATAGAAACAAGGCTCCAAAACTTCATTATTGGTGATTTCTCATCACTGGGTCATGCAGTCTCACACTTCATCAACATCTCCAGCCAAGCTTGGGAAAAGCACATACCATATGGGCACAGAATTAGATATAACACAAATTTCTCCCCTGAATGTACACATTTCATAAAGCAAAGAAACCAACTCAGACTCAACCACTCCATCAGTAGAAATCAGAGTTCAAATCCAAACACTAAACATCACTATTACTAACCTAATAAGTGAAAGACAGACTGAATATTGGCACTCCTTCCCCAACACAACCAGTCACATGACACAGCATCCAACTATGTTGCACATTAAAGAAACCATAAAGTTACAGTCTTGTCGAAGAATTTCTCACTTCAAAAGGAATCCATCACCTCCATTCCACTGGAAGTAGCACAGCCTTGGAACTGTGAGAATTCCTGGAGAGCAGTCGCTACTTTACAGACTACCTTTCAATGTTCAGACATACTACAGATTCATGGTACTCGTTCATCTCAGAAGTGAACTCAAATTTCACTGATTCAACAGTCAGCCTTGAAGGCCATTTTAAGGGCAACAAAGGCCATTTTCTTTAAAAAAGAATATTAATATATTTTTTTTCCATGCTTGAAGAGCCCTCCTACCCTAGTAAACAGAACAGTAACCAAACATACATGTATCAAAATGACCCAGCAAGCACTATACAGTGCCTTCCCAACCCAATCATAAGCCCAAAGCTAGTTCTCTTGTAAATCTCAATTCACTTCATGGGTTAGCCTCACATAGATCTACTATTCTTGCTGTCCTATTAACAACTCAAATTTCTGCTGATCTGTTGTGATGGTGAAAGATACCAAAGGCCTCCTTATATAAACGTTATACATGAGTTCTGCAGTTAACATTCATCCATGGTGTGAAGAGGATATTACAATAGACCATAAAATCTAGCATTCAAGATGATTATCAATTTGATGATATCTACTTGATGGTGATAAAATAAAGTGTATCAAAACACTGCAAATGAGTTAATAACAGATAAAACATGCTAAAGCTTTGTAGCACTCATCACTATCCCTGCAATATGCTCCACATTAGTTTTAATTTCTCCTGGGGTAAGTTGGGGCCTGTTTCACTTGTTTCTCAGCCATTTTCTTATTCTGAAATGATGTTCTCTTTTTTGATTAGAGAAGCGTTTTTCCATTGACTTAAGAATGCATATCTTTCAGAAACATCAGGTTATTTATGTGCCTTCTTAAGGGGTTAAACACCATCCCACCAGTTACATATGCATCTGAAAATACGATCCTCAGATACATATGATTTATATTACACTTTCTTTTTTGCATTCTGGACCCAACTTATCTCTCCAACATTACAAACATCCTTTCAGTCTGTCACAACTCCCATCATGCCTAGGATACAACTTTCATACTGAAAACACTGGACATATACAAACTATAAGAAATGAAGTTCCACCTAGTGGATATTACATGCTCCTAAGCCCTGTGGAGCTCTTCAGAAGGAACTGTTTGAGCAGAAAGGTAAGGTAAGATATAGAAGGAGGAGATACATACTGAAAGAGAAAAGGAAGAAGGAAGCACCAAAATTCTTTGTGTATTCATGATTTTGATCAGACTAGGTGTAGTGCTGGTATTTCTCTCCAAGGTTGGTTTGTTCCATGAGCTTTAAGAGAGTGTCTAAGATCCCCAGGGATTAGAAGCCTCTGACCCCTTGCATTTTGATAACATAAGTGCCTTTCACCCTTTGCTAACCACCTGTTTGGTTTGGTATGGGTCAGCCCCTCTGCTAGTCAGTAATCTTCACTTGGCGATAACATCACTTCTGGATTACACACCAGTTGTCCTGCTTGTCACATAATTCTAGAATTCCAAACTGTACAGATGCTTTCTTCTGCTTTCTTCCATCTTACCAAGGATAGGTATCCTTCTTTGATTTACTTGAGGTTTAGTGTATATATGTATAGTGAGTTGTTTTTAGATATTTTGTACTTATAGATTTGTCACATATTTCAATAGTTACCCTTTTCTTTGATGGGTATTGACATTACCCCCTTCCCCATCTTCTCATTTAAACCTGGAGGATTTTTTTTTTTTATTTCATTGAAGGTTTTTAGTGCATTGGCCCCTACGTAGGAGGAATACCCCAATGTAGGGACTAGAATGGTATTGTCCTTGATTGATGACATTGATCCAAACAGTGGTGTTGTACCAGTCAATGTCAGACATTAGTCAGTCAAGTTCTCCACTAGTTTGGTTTTGTCTGATTGTCCTGAAATGACATTAGGTACACAAGAGTCTCCCATAGCCCAATCCTTGGGAAGGAAGTTTTTCTGTTTTGCAAAGACTGTTTTTCTCACAGGGTTAGGAACAGGTGGGAACTACTTTTGGATGAACATCACCCACAGTTTGTGGTAGGTGAGTTGGAATCATTTGGCCCATTCACTTGGCAGTCTCATATCTCGACCATTGCTGTATCATAAAGAAGTGAGGGACCAGGACCCCCTGAAGGGCAGGAACATCATAACCCCTATCAGGGCCAAAGTTTTTGCACAAGGAAAAGTAGTTTAATAAAAGAGCTTGCTTTCTGACACACCTTTGGTTGAGTGTCTGTTCCTTTCTTGGATTATTTGCATCTACTTAGATTATCTCATTTTCTCTTGATAATGATTTAGAGGTAGGAACCAAGCTGAAAATGATTAAGGCTTAATGAGTGTACAGATAAATAGCTTGTGGAACCTTTTGTAATATTGGTTCAACTTAGGAGTATTCTCTTCTCTATAAAGTTTTTGCTCTTGAGCTCGTGCCTGTCAGGATGCCCATGTTCTGGAATTTGGTAAACAAGAGTCATCATTGCTTCCAAAAAGTTCATATTCCCTGGGTAGTTTACCATTGGTACTCTAGTTGATCTTTTTGGTGATGGTGGGATGATCTAGGTATCTTGAGGGCTCCTTTATGGAATTGCTGAACAAGATAAGTTTGTAATGCATAGTAATTATTAGAGGATACAGGGTCTTCACACTGTACCATGTCCTGATTATCCTACTAATTATATATATACTAGGGTGCACAAGGAAAGGGGTTCATTATATTGTTTTTTACACCCAATTTGGATCCCATGATCATGTATTTCTTGTCTTATTAATGCAGGAGGAAGTAGCTTTGCCTAGAAGGCCAAATACACAAAGTCATTTTTATTAGATCCTGTAGGTACTGTCTGTTTGGGCGTACACTGAGGACTTACCTGCTGGTGTAACAAGCCTTAGGGTGCATCTTTTTTCATTGGGAAAACGCAGGTTACCATATTCTTTTCAAAGTTTTGGCAATCAATGGGAATCTCAGCATTATTCCAGTGCACTTCAGTTTTTTCAGTGAGTGGGAGTTCACATCCCCTCACAGAATATGAGTACACTATGAATTTGAGTTGTGATACTTCAACTTGTGACATTTTTGACTGATGACACTTTAAACTTAGAGTATGTTGTCTTAATATGAACAAATTATGCTTTGACTTGTGACAAATTGGAAAAAACAGATTTTTTTTTATATTTTTAGTGTGTACAGGAATATTTTCTTTTCAGATTGTAAATGGTACCCTAAATTTGAGGTATTTATGTATTTACCATGCATATATGAGTAATGTGGCAGGAATATACCATTTATTTGTGTCCAGCCAGCTGGCAAAATGTGTTTGTGTTCATTGCTACCTTATTACTGTATTCACAAAAAATGTAGATGTCTCAATAAATCTGGATGTCCTCCAGTTTAAATTAAGTGCTGGATCAGATGATTCTGTGGTAGTGGTGGTGGGGGGGGGGGTGACATAGACAAATGCCAGATGATTCTTTGGTGGTGGTGGTGTTGGTGATGGTTAGGGATGACACAGACAAGCCTAGGTTGCTCTCTCTCCTTGCAGTAACCATTCTACCATTCCACACCAACTCCACTTCAAGCTTTTATTATTTTACCACATTTTTCAGGCAAGTCTCTTAATCATCATCAGCATTACCTGTGATATGGCAGCAGTTACTGAAGCAGAGAATTCATTTGATAACATAGATAACCCCCAGTGCCTCTCTCTCTCTCCCCCCTCCTAGTAGCTCTCAGTGCACCTCATTCCACTACAGCAACACTTGAAGCTTTTCATCACTATGTTTCAGTACAGTTCCTATGGCAGTTAGTTTTCACCACTGGCAATAAGATTCATTATATATTGTTTGAATTACTTCTTAGGATTGTGGTACTGTATATGGATGGTAAGCTGAAGCGTTTCAATTTAAGTATAGTCCATCCATAAGGGTTAGACTAGGAAAATGTATGGTCAGGAACATAACCCCACTTGTACCATAGGTTTCAGTCCTTTGAGTTATGACAAACTCAAGATGTGACACATTTCCAGGAAATTTTGAGGCCCTAGTATAATTCTTTAATAAGAATATATAGATATTACCATTTGATGATCTGTTCCAGTTTCTTCCTTTACAGTTAACCTCCCGATCATCGTTTCCTTCACCACCAAACCTTAGCATTCCTCTAGGTCTAGCTACTAGATCTTCAGCCAACCAAAGTCTGTGTTATTGCCAAATGTGAGGGTGCATACTGACCTCAAGGATCCCCATGTGAATTGCTTCAGTCATGGAAGCTGCACTTCTTTTTCCTTGAAAGATGTTCATTGTATATGAAATAGGCTATATCTCTTAATCATCTGGCACAATTTTCCTGAAAAGGCATATACCAACATATGCCTTGTTTAAGAAAAGGGCAGATTTTGTGAGATTACCACCATATGAAATTAAAGAGCTTAAGGGAACAATTCCATTTTTCACTTAGTCTGACAAATTAAGATGTAGTATCCATCCTGTGGAACCACAGGTCTTTCCCTGATGGATCATAGGCTTAGTTCTTTTCTCATCTAAGTATCAGGTCTTCTGAATTTGGCATTTGTCACTTTTAGAATGGACCTGGGCTGTAGCACCTGTGATAGGCTTGTAGCGGCATTCCTAGAATGATCCTGGTTGATGTTACAGTGCGAGTGAAAAATCAACTTTGGTGAGACTCTGTCATTGGGAGTACAGTCTCATCAAAGAACTTTTCACCCAATAGGTGTCTGCATCTCTGTGCTACTGGAAGAAGTGCAGCTTTAGGCTGCAGGAGCCATTGGAAAGAGGTCCTGGGTAAAAATAGGAATCTTTCATAGAAATTGATCCTAGAGTAATTCTGAATAATACGGGCTTATAGTTATGCTTTTATCTAATGAAAAGGTCCTTTTAAGTCCCCTTGCCAAGCTATGTACTCACCATTAAGGTTATTTCAGCAACAAAAGTAATTATGAAGATCCTAACTTTGTTCAAAAAGGTTTGATCCTCATTCCATTGAAGTCGTAATTCTTGGGCATGTAAAGGTTGAGTTTTCCACTCCAGGACCAAGAGCCTCTTCCTTGTTGCTTTATTTACCAATCTCTTGGCCTGAAGAATTCTGATTCTAGTAGTTCATATCAGGAGTTAGTATTAACAGAATCTGCTTAAGAATTAGCCTTCTGTGGAAGACCTCCATTTTCCATGAGTTTTGACAGCCCCCGTTAGATGTTTAAAGAAATTTATACAGGAAATGTTTAAAAAGGTGTAATAGAGCCAGCTAGAGGATTAGTTTCTTATCATCCTCTTTTCAATCATACAAAAGCTTTCAAACAGAAAGGAATGATTCTATTTCTTTTCTTGCTTTTCATGCATCAAAAGACAAAATCGTATCCTTACAGATAAAACAACTAGACAGTCACTGTGGATCTAGAGATGCTTACTAGCACATTTTAGTTCACCTCAGAATGAGAAAATATTTTGCTTTCAAGATAGGAAACCAAATTTGACAGTACAAATGATACTCTTTTGACTGTGCATAGTCCCAGAAGTTTTTATTAGACTGATTCCAAAACTCTCTTCCTCAGTGGCCACAGTTCTTGACAACTTCAGCTTTTTCAAATAATTGCAAATTCAAGATAGGAAAAGACAGACAAGGAGTACAAATCTGGAATCTCTGCAAACTCTAAAAGGTCCCTGCTGTATTTGTATGGGTTGCTGTATGGGGACCCAGCTGTGCTCGTACACGTTACAGTACAGGGACCTTAACCATACTATATAGGTTACTGTGGATGGACCCTAGTTGTACTTGTTCAGGTTGCCTCTTCCTGCCCTCATTTGAATTCTAAGATGCAGTATATCCATATGTGGAGATGCCTTACATCACAAGTAGCTGTGATTAGCACGAGGAAAAAACCCTAGAGGGATAGTTAATCTTATAGCACAATGTCTTACCCTGTGATGCCTCTAACCATACCAGTATGGGCCACCTTTCCCCACCATCATTTAAATTGGGTGGTGCACTTTATTGGTATGTACAGATGCCTGTGTTACATGCAACTGCAGCTAGCACTAGTTAGTACTAGGGAAGACTCCTAGTGTCTCAGTTAGCCATATAAGACGATGGGGAAGGTATGGGCCTGGCATAAGCCTTTGGGATACTGATAATGATTCTGATAAATAGATGTTGAACTGTTAGCACTGGGAAATGTTCTTTGTGGCGGCAAAGACAAAGACGTATAGGCAGAAGAAATCAACAAAAGCTTGACAAGCCAAGCTCATGCAGCACACCAAATTTAGATATCCATGCAGCAACAAATATTGTATGGATTATTTACCAGATATTACCTTTTTTCAACTTTTTTAATATTTCCTGTTAAGTGACAGGACAGAAATGTTTTTTAAGGTCTTTAATCAACCATGGCTGCATGGAACCTGCCTAGATTTATAGAGCTTAGTCCATTAAAGGTTAAAGAAGCAGGTTTTATTTTCAGCCAAGAAAAGTTTTGCTTGAATCCCAGCCAGAATTTTATGTGGCTTTGAATAGATAGATGCGTTTAGATGAGATTGTTGTTTCTTCTTTAGACTATGCAGTTTGCTTCAGCAGTTAGAACCAGGCTGTTGTGTCAACTAGAGCATCTGTTGGCAAAGAAATATATAAATAAGATATATTTTACAACTCAGTGCAATAATACTGGGAGATTGCAGGTCAAAGGTGACCTTTTCTGGTCTGGTGGAACCTCCAAGGGCTTCTACCTAGGACAGCACCTCTGGCTTCCTTAGTGGTTTGAATGGATGGCATTCTTCAAAAGGTCATACAAGTGTGGGTTTTGGGGAAGAGAAACAACCCTTATGTATGATTTTTAAAAGATTTGCTCTTTCCATGAATCTTTATCTCCCAGTATGTCGTGAATCCTACATTTGGGATTCTGTTTCCTTTGGACAACATGGTGGCAGTCTTTTGCTTCATGAGCGAGGCTCATGGAAATCCCTGACCTTGGTAAAACTAACATGGCAATGTAAAAGCCTGTTTCTCCAAGCATGTCTTAAGGGAGGAGTCTGCAGTGTATGTGCTGTCCTGTCAAGGTAAGTTTCCATGATAGTGAAATTTCTATAGGGAGAGATATGTTCAGTTGGATCAGTTGGACCTCCTCTCCACCAAAGTGAATGTCCTTGTACAAGCTATCTCGCTAATGCTTGACAAGGGATGGTAACACTGGATATCCTGATTGTAGGTTGGAACTTTTGGTGTTAGAAACTTCTTCAGCTGTGCAGTTCCCCTGGGATGATACCCCAGGTTTTACTAAAGCACCTCAACCTTGGGTCAGGAGCCCAGCATCAAAATACTAGGTTCTGGAACTTACATATATTGATTTTCTCAAACACTTTTATAGTCTGACGTTTGGAGAATGTATAAAAGATGGTCCTTTTCCGCATCATAACATTCATATTTCTGCTCAAAAGACATTATCTATTAGTCAGGAAACATTTTAATTGTTCCTGAAAGATTCAGATTCTTTTGAAATTTCAAAAGTTCAGTGTATACAATTCTGTTATGGAATTTTTCCAGATGAATAGGGAGCTAGTAATGCTGTTGTCTCCTACAAGGGTGCCATTCTGGAACCACTATTATTTGGTTATGGGATAAGCCTTCTTGACTACTTGGGATAAACTTCTAAGGTTGTTCCTCTTATGAAGACCTGTTGCCCTCCCATTCCGACCTAAATAGTGGAGTTGTTTAAGGTACTGTTTGTTACAGTTAGAGGAGTGTTATGTCAATTAAGTACTCAATATCTGCTCAAGAATATTTCCTTTGATAACCTTAGTGCTGTTAGAAGACAGGGAGATACACAAACTGTCCAGACATATGAGATTCCTCATTTTTAATGATTTGATTAGAATCATTCCAAACACTAAATTTTTGGCAAAGTATGAAACAAGTAAGTTTTGAAATACTCCTTTGTGTTTGCTTCTTAGAAGACCTTGAGAACATCATGCTTTGTTACATTTTTCTCAGAGAGAATTCATTGCAATTACCAGGAATTATCAAGAGGAATTTCTTAATGCTTGTTCAGGTAGTCTGATATCCCCTATTATCAAGAAACATCACATTGTAGAATAAAACACTTGTTTTGTTGGCCCAGTATGGTCTATAAGTTACTGCTCTTGATGTCAGGAAGCTAACTTAGACTCTGGTCTTGCTGAGGAGAGTTTTCTAAGAGGAGTTAACAAAAGTACTCTTTGACATTCCATCAACAATTTTGCTAAACAGTACCTTATTCTAGATGATGAGGACCTACTTTACATAACATCTAGCTTTTTTTTTTTTACATTGAAGGCTTCAGTCACAGACAAAAGTCCACATCGAGGCCAGGCCTTAATTGAGATATAGAGAATTATGTAATGAAAAAAAAAAAGACAAGGGAAAGTATTACGAATTTTTGAGAAATTGAAAGACCTGTCTTTTGAAATGTGCAAGGTCATGGTTGTTGGGAAAGACGTGGGAAGGTAGAGAGTTCCAAAGCTTCAACATGTAGGGAAAGAAGCAGGTATCAAAATGGCCCACTCTTGAGTTGCTGATGGCCACACCATAATCATTTGCCCAATAGCTTGCCGAGTATTGCATGGTCTGGCTAGTGGTGGGGGCATACAAGCAGCCAGCTATTGGGAGCAAAAGCCAAAGTAATACCTATGGAAGAGGGAAAGTGAATCAACATTGCGACTTAGGGCAAGGGAGTCAAGTTTGGAAGTTAGCCTGGAACAGTTTATAAGTCAGAGCGCTTTTAACTCAACTCTGTCAAGTAAGGAAACAGAGCTAAAACCACCCCAAATGTGAGAGCAGTACTTCATACAAGGATGAATCAATTCCTTGTAAAAATGGAACAACTGTTCAGAAGTTTCAACATCTATACAAAACACCCAGTTTCTTAGAGGTAGACTTAGCTATTCCCGTAATGTGGGGTTTCCAAGAAAGAGTGGATGTTACAGTAATACCAAGTGTGTTCATTGAGAAAAGAGGTAGAATTACATAGCTGTCAAAGGAGAGACGAGATTTGTGAAGAGTTTTCGATAGAGAGATGGGTAGAAATTGGGTCTTGGAGGCATTAAACTTAACAAGATTTTGTGTATTCCACTGAGATATCCTGTCCAAGTCCGAATTTATTATGAAAGCTGCGTCAAGGCAAGATGCAGAATGAGTGAATTGAATGCATTGTTGAGTCGTCAGCGTATGAGTGCATTGGATTATTTATGGAAGAGAGGAACTTGTTGAAAAAGAGAAAAAATGGTGGGGACAGGACAGACCCTTAAGGGACACCACTGTTGAAGGAGAAAAGGGGGGAGGCTGATCAGTCAGCAACCACAGAGATAGATCGACCAGATAGGAAGCTAGATATCAAGGAGCAATGTGAGGGAGGGAAACCAAAAGAGGGGAGCTTAGAGATGAGACCCCAATCCCACACCCTCTCAAAAACCTTAGATATGTCAAGAGCAACTACACATGACTTCCCAAAATCTTAGGGATGATGACCAGACATTAGTAAGATAGGAAAGAATACCACCAGTGGATCTCACCTTACCAAAGCCATACTGATGATCAGAGACAAGACTGATTTTCGAGGTGTTTAAGGATATGGGACTTGAGGAGGGATTCATAGACTTTGGAAATGGTAGATGTCAAAGCAACATGACGATAGTTAGAGGGGTCAGAAAGGTCACCCTTCTTAGGGATGGGATGTATCAATGCATGTGTCCAAGGAGAAGGAAAAGTTTTGGTTTTTAAACAGAAACGGATTAGACAAGCAAGAATAGGTGCAAGTTCAGAGGCACACTCAGTTTACTGGGATGGATGCAATCAGGACCATAAGCCTTGCTTGTGTCCAGAGAAAGAAGCGCTTTTCGGACAGTCCGTAAAGAGATTTTAGGAAGAGTCATAGGATGAGTAAGAGAGTAAGAGAAGCATCAGGGGGTGAGGGAATGTTTGAGTCATCCAAGATGAAGTTAAAAGAGAAACGGGAACCAGAGTTGCTTTGCCAATGAGAGAGACAGCTGTAGTACCGTCAGGACGGAAAAGTGAGCGAAAGGTAGAGCAATACATGTTGTTGGAGATGCCCTTAGCTAAAGACCAGAAAAACCTATTCCTGGAGGACGAGGAGAGGATATCGCACTTTCTTTGAATAAAGAAATGTTTCGCCTCATGTATAATACTGTTGCATCGATTATGGGCAGTGATAAGAGCTGAATGGGAGCCAGAGGTAGGAAAGGTTTTCCAAGCCCAATATGCCTGATCCCTTCCCTGAATGGCCTCAGAACAGAAACGGTTGAACCATGGATTGGATAAAGAAGTAGCCTTGGAGGAAGAGGGGATAAATGCTTCCATTCTCACTAGAATAACCTCTGTTATGCGTCCGGCGGAGACAGAAGCATCACCACGTAAGAGACAGTAATTTACCTAAGGAAAGTCAGAAAAGAAGTTACGTAAGTTATTCCAGTCAGCTTCTTTCAGGTGCCAGTATTTACGCTTAGAAGAGGCTGCTGGAGGGGGAGGTGCCGTTAGAATAAATACATTTAGAAGAGTATGATCAAATGAATCACCAGCTGACCCTCTCAGCACATTTACATCGAAAAGTCTCTCTTTTACACGCCTATCAATTAATACATAATCTGATAATACCCGTTGACCTTCTCTTGTACTCACATACGTATACTTTTGAATATCTTATTTTTGAACCAAGTATTCCCAATCACTAGTCCTTTTTCAGCTCACAAATCCATGAGCTCTTCACCATTTCCTTTCACAACACTGAATACCCTCGTGTGCACCAATTATACCTTCAACTCTCACATTACTCACCTTCGTATTTAAATCACCCATCACTAATACCCGGTCTCGTGTGCCAAAACAGCTGACACACTCACTCAGCTGCTCCCAAAACACTTGCCGCTCAAGATCTTTCTTCTCATGACCAGGCACATAAGTACCAATAATCACTCATCTCTCACCATCCACTTTCAGTTTTACCCACTTCAATCTGGAATTTACTTCTTTACACTCTATCATACACTCCCACAACTCCTGCTTCTGGAGCGCTACTCCTTCCTTAGCTCTTGCCCTTTCACCAACCCCTAACTTCACTCCCAAGACGTTTCCAAACCATTTTTCCCCTTTACCCTTGAGCTTTGTTTCACTCAAAGCCAGAACACCCAGGTTTCTTTCCTCAAACTTACTACCTGTCTCTCCTTTCTTCTCATCTTGGTTACACCCACACACATTCAGACACAATAATCTTAGCCTTCGAGGAGAATGAGCACTCCTCGCTTGACTCCTTCTGTTTCCCCTCACATACAATTTCCCAGGAATGCTCAACAAACTTATACCTCTATAGTTTGAACACTCATCTTTATCCCTTTGCCTTTGTACAATGGCACTATACATGCATTCCGCCAATCCTCAGGCACCTCACTACGACCCATACAGATATTGTATATTCTTACCAACCAATCAACAATACAGTCACCTCTTTTCTTAATAAATTCAACTGCAATACCATCCAATCCTGCCGACTTGCCGCATTTCTTCTTTCGTAGGGCTTTTACCACTTCCTCTCTCTCTACCAAACCACTCTCCCTAACTCTGTCCCTTTGCACCACACCCCGACCCATACACCTTACATCTGCCACTCTATCATCAAACACAATCAGCAATCCTTCAAAATACTCACTCCATCTCCTGTTTCCATCACTCCCTGTTATCACTTACTCCCCTTGCCCCCTTCACCGCTGTTCCCATTTGTTCTCTTTCCAAGACATTTTTTTATTCTCCCTAAAGCCTAACTATATTCTCTCACCCCAACTCTCATTTGCCCTCTTTTTAATCCTTTGCACAATCCTCTTGACCTCCTGGATTACACATAACAGCTAGAGACTGAGTGTGAGTGAATGTGGCCGTATCGTCTGTCTCCTGGTACTACTTCGCCGGCGCAGAGTATGGCGTAGCTATTTCCTGTGGGGCGGGATGGCATCAGGAATGGATGGGAGGGAGTAAGTGTGAATATGTGTCTGTGTATATGTGTATATGTGTATAT
>JAYMFT010415965.1:0-17933 GCA_038088735.1 Panulirus argus | reverse complement strand
TCTCTCTCTCTCTCTCTCTCTCTCTCTCTCTCTCTCTCTCTCTCTCTCTCTCTCTCTCTCTCTCACACACACAACCATACACACACATACGGACACATCTTGATGTCAGGGTCATAAGGGGTGGAAAGTGATCGAGACGAGTCCAAGTTGGTCTGGAGCACATATGGTGAAATTCGACCCGTTTAAACACAAGGTGATGAGTATGGGACGCAGTGAAAGGAAGCCTCGTCAGGAACATTAGATAGCAGGAAATAAGCTGTATGGAGAGGGACTTGGGAGTCGACGTCGTCCGTAGCCTATCGCCAGAGTCTAACATAAGTAAAACTGCAGAGGAGACAGACTGTCACCTTGCAAATATTAGAATCGCATCCAAGCGCACGGGTAAGGTAATATTCAGCAAATTGTGTACATCTTATACATGAGGCAAAACCAGATGTTTCTCAATTTGGTCATCGCTCTTAAAGGAGGGAGACAAAGAGGGTACCACAATTCAGATACCAGAGTTATAAGGTAAATTCATTGAACATGGAAGAAATGAAAGTCAGAATAACCCTGACGTGAAACTAAGCGAGAAACTTGTTGGAAAAGATGGAAAGAATTACTTGTATAACATCAGAGTAATTGATGGAAGAACTAAGTAATGGAACTGTGAATGCTGACTATATGAATAATTTGAAAAGTTGTTTGACAGTAAAAAAAGTTCAAGAGATGGACCTCATGGGTGGAGAACTCCTTTTCCATATAATACAAATAGGATATTGTGTACATATGTACATACATGCTTACACACACACATACACACACACACATACACACACATAAACAAGCTGCAAACAGACACAGTAGACTGTGGGGTCCTTAGTCGAATTGGGAATACGGCAAACAGTGACGTCGAGAGAAAGTCGACCATAAGACACGTTAGTGAAGTGCCGTCGACAAAGTCGACAATGGGGATATAGTAGGCGGTGGGATCAACCTGGAGATTCGGTAGATAGTAAGGTCGACAGCGAGACGACCTGGAGACAAGTCTGGCGTCGACTGAGAGTCTTACCTTTGACCGCGGGCGCCACAGAAGACGGAACCCCCCAGCAGAGAGGACCAGCCCAGCCCTTGAGACAGAGATAAATGAGGTAGCGAGAAGATATTGAGAGGTGAGGCTGAATGTGTCGGTGCAGGATGTGAGGAGGGAGGTTGTAATGCGGGCGACAGCCATACAAGCGACCCCTCTTGTGTGTAGGTGCAGCGGGCCGTGGACAAGTCCCGGCCGACGTGGGTGAGGGGAAGATGCCAGTGTAGGCCAAGAAGCACAGCGGCTTGGGGCGGGGTGCCGGATAAGTCTTGGGCTGGGGAACCTTGACTGTAAAGTCACCCATGTCGGAGTCCACCCTCAGGGAGGGACAGACGCTGGACCCCAGGGAGGGATGGACAGGCGTTTCTATGCTCGTCTTTTTCAAATAAATTTTCTTGTTTAGCTGACTAGAGAAGTCGAGTAAAGATGTTATACGCACACCTTCATCTCTCACTCCGTTACTACAGCCTCCAGCTGCTATGATGTTACTGAGGCGATTTTTTTATGCAACAAAGTGTTACGATGTGTTACTTGGCGAGTAATGAGTCAATATAACACACACACACACACACACACACACACACACGCATTGACAGTGAACGAGTCAGTTAATCAGGGGCTGGAGAGAGTGTGGAGTGTTAGTTTTTATATTTTTCCACGACATTCTCCAGCGTTCAGTCCTTCTCTGTAAGTGTAGCGGGAGACCGTGTGAGTTTACCATCCCTGAGGCTCTTGCCTTTGTGACCCGTTCAGGTGGAGTGCCTCACGATATGAGGCCAAGGTCGGGACCCTGGAGCCTTAACATACTTACTGGTCCACTGTGAAGGCATTGTGGCAGTGGGTTGGGCTACCGGAAGGCCCTTATCTTATCCCCACCCTGTATGAGCGAGCGTAGCCTTGTCTCGCAGGCAAGCAGTAACTGGTTGGATACTTCATCACAAACCTTGGTCTAGCGTCACTGATTTGCCTGGTGGTTCAGGTGGCTCCTCGATCTCATTACGCTAATAATCTGTCATTAAGCACACGGCGCATCTTGGATGTGCGGTGAAGAAAGAAGATCCGGAGGGGAACGGACATTTCCAGCGGTGAGCATTCAAGTGAAGGTCAGTGAGTACGCAGCGAGGGTTGCTCGCTGTCCTCTCCTCCTGGTGGAGCCAGGACCAAGCAAAATTCAAAAGGTTGTGTGACAGCAGCAAATGTTCAAGAGATGAGGCCCCGTGAGTGTAAAAACCTGTGCCCTGTACAGTACAGATTGGTAATTACAGGGCTGGACGCTCAAGGGCCTTGGCACTCAGAGATAACTGAAACGTCTACAAGATCATGTTGTTAACGTATTCAGATTCGTCATAGACGGGACTTGAATCAATTATGCAACTCACAGTCTTTGTTGGATAACTATGGTGAGGCGCTGAAATAAAAAGCTGGCTGCTCTTTAGTCCTTTCTCTGATTCGATAAGCCGAGAGCCAAGAACCATTAATAAAATGAAGTACGTCCATTTACAGATACAAGAGATAGATAGACATTTCAATTGTCAAAAATAAGTAATGTTGCGTGATTCACAGAGATTTCTGTGATTACGTAATTAGTTCTATAACTGTTGTATGTGAGGATGGAGGACACCACGCGCCGTCTGTAGCCTTGAGCGAAGGGTACTTGAGTGTGGAGAAGAGACGCATCACGTCGGGCCCTCCCTCTCAAGTGGTTACCCCGCGTCTCACGCTACAAGTAAACAGCCACTTGCTTTATTGTTTGCTCAGAGAGTAAACTCCAACATTAGTAGTCAATGACTAGTACTTAAAAAGAAAGAGCCTATCTTATTGTGCGATTTAGGGGATGAGATCACTCAGTGTGATGGGTCAGGAGGCCTAACGCTGGGTCGTTAAGTGTGAGAAAATACTGGCCCAAAGCGGTGTCCCATCCTGCAGGATCAGTCAGTCCCCTGGTCTCTTATCCTTAAGTAGGATGATACTGCTAACAGTGATCCCACGCCGCAGTGACAGGGGCAGGACCTCTTGCAGTACCTGGGAAAGAAGAGCACTGCTGACGGTGATCCTCACTGCAGTGGGAGGAGTGCCTCCCCCCTCCCACTTCCGTGGTGCAGAACAGAGTGGCAGACTCCCCTGCAGTGTCAGGAAAGAAGGGCACTGCCGACAGTGATCTCCCACGGCAACGGTGAGGAAGACCTCCTGCAGAAGTCCACTCCCGGCCTCTTTCGTGTATCATTCCTGACCTCGTGCAGAGCCATTTCCGGTCTTGCACAAGTGCCACTCCTGGTCTCGTACAGTGCCAATCCTGGCCCCATTCAGTCCCACCCTTGGCTTTGTTCAGTGCTACCCCAGGCCTCTTTCACTGCCAGACCCCTGTGCCAGAGGACAGAGAGGCACTGAAGCTAAAAAATCCCCTAAAAAGCGAAGTGTGTTGTGTGCATACCGGTGTGGGAGGAAGGTGGGCAGGGTTGCCTGCTGTAGTGGCTGCCCCATGTCAGTTCCCATAACTGCCAGCCAGACTCCTTCTATCATTGCGGGAGCTGTCTGCTGCCTCCCCATGTGTCCAAAATACCCCGGGTGATGGTGGAGCTCCGAAACAACAGCCAGACTCCCATCAACCCTGTGGGAGGTGTCTGCGGCCTTGCTAACGTTTTACTTAAGCAAGAGAACCATCAATGTTTTACGATACGAGATCGGTTCATTACGAAACGTTTACGAAGTTCCTGCCGCAAGTATCGGTAATGAGCCGCGCGGTTGGTGTTTAGCCGGAGGTGAAGACAACCTTTTCTCTCATAAACGTCTATATTAGACGTAAAGGTACTGCAGGTTAGGGCTTCCTCTTGCCATTATCGCCAGGCTCAGAAGGTGAGGTGAACCTACCCACTCGGACTACTTCTATCTACTCTCCTCAACCAGAGTCCATTACGGATTTCCTTTCTTGTAAACTTCATCATAGACTTGCTCACGGTGACAGCCGGTGAGCGTGACGGCTTAATGTTGTAACGCTGTGACAAGTGGGTCGTGTTACCCCAGGGGCTTCCCCATCCCCTCCCCTCTTCTTTCTCTCTCCTGGTAACAACCAAATAACCAACCAATCAGGTAGGGCTCAGTCTCCTTCTGCTGACAACCAACCAGCCACCCTACGAGGGAGGCGAGTCTGCTCCATCATCTAATTGTCTTTCTTCTGTGTCTTGTGTTTGTGTGTCTAAGCGTGTGTGTGTGTGTCTGTGTTCTTTCCTGTGGATTTAACGTGTTCATACTCGTTCTGTTTTCTACGTGATTGTGTTAATGCTTGGACGTTTGCACATGTTTTTAATCTGCATAGGATATATGTTAGTATACCGCGTCTGTGTGTGTTCATTTGTATGTATGTATGTGTAGACGTGTGTGTGTCAGTGAACCACACGGCTGCCAGATACCAGCAGCGGGCAACCCTCCTCGCAGCCTCACATATTATGTCAAACATTCCTGGTCTTGTGGACAAATATTTGTCTATCTAATCTCGTTCCCAGTGCAGCTGAATTTCATCCCCTGTATATGAAACTCCCCTGTATATGCACTTGTATGCCTGAGCTCAGTGAGTGGTAAACCCAGACATGTATGCTAAATATATAACATTATTTTCAGAAGCAACACAACCTAACACATGGCTCGCAGAGGCAACACTAACCAACACATGGTTTGTATAAGCAACACTAACCAACACACTATTTTACCTCCTTAGTCATAATAGTCTTGATTTCTCCATGTTAGGCGTATTATTCATATGGTCACTAAGCAAGTGAGTCAGGGTTGCAGACTCGAGCGCATCGGATGCAGGTGTCTTGCCAGGGTTGCATGTGGCCTCGGACTCGGGCATCGTGCCTACAACAGCATGAACTGAACTGTGTTCCTCCTGACATGACTTTTTCAGTGTTTCTCTGACGTCCATGTCCCCCGGGCGGCATATCGTATCTGGCTCAGCATTTTCTAGCCTTTAACACCTTGTCGTACTGAACGTGTGTATTCATTTCCTCTCATCTCCCGCTTTATCACCTTGTATCAATATGTCTGTGAGCCATAAACATATACAGGATCTTTGACATTTCCCAGCAAATTTCAGGTCAGGAAATACGTTTGGAATATCCGTCGTTCCGAATGCGATTCCAGCGTCACTTTCCAGACTTTAGTATTTATGTTCATGAAAAATGTAACGATTCATCAGCACCACATGTTTATGTACGCTGTTACTGATGGGATATATGTATGTCTGTGAGTGTAAAAGAAGTCATCAGAACCAACACGACGGTAGTTTACTTAATATGATACAAGTAATGATAATGACACAAAACTGGAATACGTAATCTAAAGATCAAAAACGAGTAAGATGAATATTGTAAAGTGTTCGTAAAAATACTGAATCACTTTATTGGCCTGAGGGACTTTTTTTAGTGATATACAGCTGCAGAGATTCAAATACAGACAAAACCCTGACCGTGCGATGGTTTCTGATAAAGAAAACTCCGGTGCACAGAGGTGGGAATCAGCTGGAGGCTACAGACCCAACGTATATAACCTGACAAAAACACACCCGTGTCTTCCACAGTCTTCGTCATCCACGGACAATCCTCTCGGCTCAAAGGCTCAGCCCTGCCCTGTAATTCTGTACGACCTGTTCCTGTGTGACCCACGCCTTCGCCTTCCTGGAAGGCGGCCACCTCTCCTTCTACAGGAGACAAGTGGAGACGTCGTCGTCTGCTCTTGTCGTGTGCTATTGTTTACAAATCTGGATCGGCAGATTTCAATTTACTGAGTCGCATATTTTAATAGAGACAAGAGAGGACGTAGCCCATATTAGTTAAGAGATCTTCTTCACGTCTTTGTGAGAGATCTCAGAAATCATAAGACTCACAGACGAGCGTTTGGAACTGAGTAAGTCTTTACCAAAGGATTTACCAAAACATATTATGCCAGGTGATACCAGAGAAGATACCAGACATACCAGCATAACAAACCAAGGAGGGGAAGGAACTCGTTGATCCACAAGTGGAGAGAATTTCTTGTCAAGAGTAATTTACCAGTGAGAGGTAGACCACTTGTCAACCCTAGCTGGCACCCCAGTCTCCCCCCTCATGTTTTGCACACTGAACCCCCCCCTCCCCCAGCACCCTGCTGTAGCAAGCAGGTGGTACTACCCCCAGTATCGTCCTGCAACAGACAGCTGGTACCTGCTGTTCCTAGCACCCTCCTGCAGCAGACGGCTGGTACCTGCTACCCCAGCACCCTCCTGTAGTTCGTTTCTTCCTCGAAACTTAATACTGCTGCTGGAGAGCGGGCCTCTGTGGGAGCCAGACGGCGGAGGAGACGCGGACAGAAGATAATGGAATAGATAAGACGGTGTTATAAGTGTGTAGTAGAGAGAGGTAGGAGTCAGGTAGTAGAGGTGGCTAGGGTGATATAACAGGGGTGGCAAGGGTGACACAAGAGACTTGTAGGGTGATGTAAGAGCGAGACACGCCCCACCGTACCTCTTCCAACATCACATCAGACTCACCCAATTTTGCTCAACCCAATTTTGGTTACGTTCACTCAATTTTCTTGAGTTTGGTCCTTACTGAGTTTACCCTCCACTCTGCGATGTCCCAGAGTGAGTGAGTTGTGAGAGAGAGAGAGAGACAAGGAAAGAGAGAGAGAGGAATATAGAGGAAGTGATTGATGGAAAGGAGTTAGGGAGAGAGAATCGTAGAGAAAATTAAAGAAAGTATGATGGAGAAAGATAATGATATAGAATTTTGTAGAAAGGATGGTGTAGATAGATCAAGAAAACAGAGCAAATCACTGGTGGAATGATACTGAAATAAAACAGAAACTTATAAAAAGATTGATGTAGAAGGAGGAGAATAAAAAAAAAAAGACATGGAAAGATAATGATATATGGGGAGAGAGGGATAATTAGTGAGAAATGGTCACATGATCATATTGCTCATTATGAAGTGTTGTTGTCAATTATGTTACCGCCAGGTGTCACAACAAACGTAATTATGAATCAGTGTTTTTAAGGTTAAACTTATCACGGATTACACTGTCATCATTAGATTAACAAGACCATAGCTTTCCATCCTTCTGTTATTTCTTGGAAAACCTCGGAATACCCGGAACTGGAGTGCGAGTGTCTCATACCCACTACGGTCATTCATAACATGGATGATGCTGCAAAAAGAATTGCAAATGTTTGTTGAATTTCAAGTTTTTCTTAGATTCCGTTTTAAGACGGTTGACGTACTGTAAACAGATTCTGAGATGGGAACAAACATCAGAAAGACAACAGTATGGCCGTCTTGTGTCTGTGATAGGCAAGAAGGCCAACATAGATTAGCATATTGGGTTAAGTCACACTATTGTTGCACTCTTTTGCCATCTGTTTTGAGGAATGCGATAAATGAAGAGGAAGCAACTCATGAAAATAGTATACCCAACTAAAGTACGTAAATTTACTAGATAAGACGCATAAGATAATGATTATACTTCATTAGAGAGACTCAACCAACCAGTAGTGGTCGCGAAAGAGTTTGACGTTGGGATTTTTATCATTTTGTTGCCAGGAAATATGTGTTACATTGCGTTTTTTCTGTCAGGTGTTTCTGTTCATCAATCTACACAACGAAAGGAGAACTCTTTAAATACAATCCCACCTCATTATATTCGGCATCCAATTCTTTCCAGCAGCACTAGACCACTCTCACCCAAACCACTCCTTAACCAACCACTAGCTCATATGCGGAAACAATAACCTCCTCTATGCCTCTCGCTATAACAACATGTACTTATTCCTCCCTCACTAATACGTACATCAATGACCAATCACATTTGCATTTGTACTGACTCGTCAAGCACTAAACAGCCGCTCCTTCATCTCATCCTTAAACTTCACCACATCAGCCAACTGAAACTGCACTCCCTAGACATACACGAGTAATACTGTCTCGTCTACGCTCTGGGTGTCATCCGTCTCTCCAGTATTGCAACTATCGATTCATCACATCACGAGACCCTTCAAGTTTACATTGACGATACTGAACACCCACTCCTCAGTTGAACTGTCATCACCCAACAGCGACTAAAATCACAGCATTTCTTGACCTGTGGTCCTGCTTTATGACTAGCGATGTGGCAGTCCGAAAGACTGGGATCCTGTGATAGGAGATAAAACCGACACTGGAGAAATAAACGAATAATTCTGGGAGCTGTATATTTCGGTCCATAACCCACAACGTAGGACCTCGTGCCTGAAAAAGTTCTTGCGTTATGGGCCGATATATATATATATATATATATATATATATATATATATATATATATATATATATATATATATTAATCTTACTCGACGTTCCCCACCTTCACAAGGCATCGCCAGGAATAAACAAGCATTGGCTTCATTTCCTCACATCCGCTCTTTAGGTGCCACGCATAATGCACCGAAAGCAGAACTCACTATCCATAGCCAAGCCCCACAGACTACTCCATGGTTTGCTCTACCGCTTTACTTAACCTGGTTTAGCCCCTTGATAGTGCGTCGCTCCCGGTATACCACATCGGTCCAGTTCATCCTATCCCATGGGCGCATCAAAGCCTCTTTCATCCCTTCCTTTCCTCTCCGTCCACCTTTCCTCCTTTGCTTCTGACTCATAGGTCATCACAGTTAGCCTTTAGTCGCTAATCCTTTCCACGTGCCCGGCCCATTTCAGCACAACCTGCTCAGCTCTGTTAATCAATCATACAGCGCTTACCACCTCTACCTCACACTGATCCCCTCTTGCATGATCGCACTAGAGCCTAGCATAAAGAATTGCCTAGGTGTGTGTGTATGTGTGTGTGTGTCGTTATTACACACTTTATACTCCTATAAAGAGAGTGTCTTTAGGGTATGCGCTGTCAGGGCGCTTTAAGCCAAAATACACATGAGTAAAGTGGAATATCAATGTTTACATATGCACATGCAGAACTCAGCCACGAAATGTAAATATACATAGATTAAAGACCATTGGTTGACATTCCCTCAGATGGACAGGGGGGGTTGAGGCACTTCAGAAAGAGTTCTGAACCCAGTTGTAGTACGTATGGATATACTGTACTGTGTAGACTACAAACGAGTTCTCTCTCTCTCTCTCTCTCTCTCTCTCTCTCTCATCCCCACGACCAGATGGAGTTCCGGCTATTTTCCTTAAGGATACAGTGATGACTGTAGTAAATTTTCTGATAAGGAGACAGAGCATTGAGCATAATACGATAGCAGGCACCCACAATATGTCCTAAGTAACATCATTACGCTAAGAGACGACTGAGAAACACTTCACGCTCAAGATCATGTGAACTCTTACGAGAGACCAAAAGAACTCGAACTCTCCAGCTTAACCGGAAGAGAAATGTGTATGATGAGGACACCAAGAATAAAGTCCTGGGTCCAAAAGCATCTCTGGACAGACGAGACGGAAGTAGCAAGTTTGCAGTAATACCCCGGAACATCCCCAGCAGCCGGACCCGGAGCTGTAACCGACGCGCTCACGCATTATTGGATTCCTCATCTCGCTGGGTGTGTCTCGACCCTTACGATAGCTGTACCCTCTCCTGCGCACCATATATCACACACACTTACACACTGGCATACACAATGTGCACTTGCACTCTGATGTACACAATACACACACACACACACACACACACACACTTATGTACACGACACACATTTGCACATACCTTTGTACGTAGCAAATGCTTACGCACACACTAATGAAACTAATGAACACACAACTCTCTAGAATTCCACACTTCCAAAATATCGCACATGCCACAGTTCCACACGCTCTGAACTCTTCCACACTCGCTGTGCCACATACTCTAAAGTGCCAAACTCTGCACGTTCCCACATACTCTAGAATACCACACTCTCCACAGTTCCACACCCTCTACGGTACAACACACCCACTCGCTACAGTACCACATTCTCCACAGCCCCACACACTCCACAACGCCATAATCCCACACACTCTACAGTCCCATACGTTCTATAATACCAGAGCCCCTCAGTCTGCACAACGCCAGGCTCTTCACGGTCCTCCACGGCGCCCCCTGGGCAGCAAGCGCTCACGTCGCTTGAGGGTTGTGGTGCACACTGACCCAGCCCTCAGTCACCCGCGATCATAATGAGGACGGCAAATGAGCGAGAGAACGAACAACGCGTCGGAGTGGCCAGAGCACAGAACATGGTTCAGGACTTCTCTGTTGTTCTCTAGGCCCACATGTGCGATACAGCTGTTCTCTTTTGTTCTCAAGTGACGTAGCCACAACGGTATAAGTCTTTCGTATGGGAGATGGTTGATCTCTGCCGTCATCTCCAGGATTGATATCACCCACGGCGCAGGACAAGAAAAGGAGATGACGTAGCAACGTAAGTTATTACCACCCAGCTGGTGGAAGGCGTTGTGTTGGTAGCCATCCACCTCCGGCTGACAACATCACTGTCTCCCCAGGAACGTGCTCAGCCGCTGCTCGGCCGTACACAGCTCAACATGATCATCCTGAAGTGGTTTTCTCTGGGGTGCGTCCCCGTCTTGAGTGTGGCTTCGGCCTGAGTGTGTCGTCACGTCAGTGCGTCCCTCTCGAGTGTGTTGGGGTCACTCGTGTGTTGATATTGGAAGAAGTCTCTCACTGGATCCCAGATGACCCCGAAAAGTCGCTCATAATTTAAGAAATAAAAAAAGAATCTTCAAATATTCTGTTTGCCATTATAGAATGAGAAAGACACATGAGACGTAAATAATCTGTATAATATAAAGAGGTCAGGTAACATATATGGTAACCGTATAGCGTTATAGTTAAGGCGCAGAGAACGGGGTGGCGAAAGGTGCATTCAGGAGGTGGACTGGAGAGCCAGGACTGCGAAACTCTGAGGTGAACACAGTGTTGACTCTGGTCGCTGTACATGAAAGCGATACGTGTAAAGGATCTGCAGAGACCAGTAACGTAAGATAACTTATATGCTCCTGAGGCAAACTTATAAGTAAATGCGTAACTCCCTCTGGATGGGTGGGGGTGAGACCCGTGACCCACGTTCACTACCTATGGTTTCTATTTACACTTAACTACTTTTCTGTTGCAGGTTTTTAGTCATTTACGTGGTTATATTTATTTACAAATACATTTACACCTCAGAATTACTTCGAGAGTATGCTAGTGCCCAATACCGATCAGGATATATATAGCAGTCATACAAATGTCAAAATATTAGCGGGTCGCTTCCATCCCCACACGAAAGCTATCGTTCCTATCATGACTACCGCCTACCGCTGTGCGCATCATCCCATGATCACGCCCGGCGACCTTGAGCGTACCCCAAGCAATGAGTGTTACCGTGTGTAGTGCATACCTGTTGTGTGTCCGTCCGTTTTGGTACGTGCCTCTGCTGAGCGTGGAAGAGATAACGTGATGATGCATATCATGTCACACGCCGCCTACGCCTGACTCAAGGTGAAGCAGCTGTTCTGATTTCCCGACACTGGCTCGTGCTTGTGTTTGTGGCGATGTCTCTCAGGCACCTGTCTTCACTCCTGAGGTGGATCGACTTTTCCCACTTGCCCAGCTGGGGCAGTACCGTCCCCCCAGCATGACTACTGGTACTCCTCGTCTACGTTCTCAAAACCGATCTCTATTTCCGTTCATCATGACCTTCAGCAGTTTTGTGTCGTCTTCGCATCAGCTGCAAGCTTTCACGTTTTGCTCCCCGAGTCTATTGTTGTCTTGAGTTACATAAATAATGGATTTCTGGGTTTGGTCCCGACACGTGCCGGGTGCCAGGGTCAGGTGTGTGTCTGTGTGTGTGTGTGTTGCAACACATGAGGTAATTGGATTCCCTCCTCCGTAGCTCGCACCACCCACCCTCCCCCTTTATAATGGTGCGTCTTCGTGTTATCGTTTCCGTGCTAAAACAGGGACCACAGTGGCCAGCTGGTGACACATGTTCCTCGTGTACAGTCACAAGCGACGGTCGTGGGGCCTACTGGTTGAAGCTGTAGAGAACTCCCCGTCTTGACCAGTAGACACATAGGGCTCGATACAGTTTCGACCAGGTTTTCATCGGGGTTTCTCGAGTCTTCCAGCCGAAAGGTAGAGACAGAAGGTTCGGAACAACTTCGACCAGGTATGTATGTGTGTGGCGTGTTTCATTTAGAAAGTAAACAGATAAGGGTCGGTTCAGCTTCGACCAGGCGTGTACCGAGTCATCATCCTGTTCAGTTGTGTTCAGTCTGGCTAGTAAAACTTGCACACTTGATAGCGTACAGAACATTTCACTGTACAGCCTTATGAATGACCCGTCGCACTGCAGAATAGTTCTGTGTAGAAAGATATGCAAATGCCGTGTGGAAATTCGGTATTTTGAGAATAGGAACATGGTGTCGTGTTTCCTGATCCTCTTATTATATCAACGAATCGTCAATTGTTAGTTCAGGTTTCCGACGGAAATCGAGTGTGAATGTCTTTTACAGAGAAGCGTTTATCTGTAGATAAGTTGACGATATCTGTAAATAATGTTAATCTGTTTCTTTATTTTTCTTGTTACAGTTGGCGCGTCTACAGTGGATGGTGAGTACACGAAAATAACATATGATGTACCTATATGTACTGATGTTTACATGTGTGCGAAGGGAGTAAATACACACACACACACACACACTCACACACATACACACACACACACACGCACGAACGCGAATTAAGAGAGGTGAGTTACAGGGAAAGGCTAGAGGCCTTAAATCTCTCCACAATGAAAGAGAGAAGGGTAAGGGGTGATGAAATCACATCCGTTAAGATTCTGTGTCAGCTTCATGAAATGCAGAGAAACGGGTGGAAAGACAGAGAAACAGACGAAGATAAAGATAGATAGATAGAGAAAGAGAGAGAGAGAGAGAGAGAGAGAGAGAGAGAGAGAGAGAGAGATAGGAAAGCGTGGGATGAAATGAGACAGAGAGTGGCTTTAACTGGAAGTAATTGCGTCCATGAGGCAGAGTGTGTTTGCAATAACTTGGAGTGCATGTTTGCTCAAGAAACACCAAGTGTATACAGTAAACAACTTCCAGATAGCAGTTACAATCACTGTAATTCGCAGGATCCACAGAACTTGGAGCTCTTATCACTAACATTTATCATTGGAGGTTTACGATATTTCAGCATATTTGTCCAAGACTGTGTTTGAATACGAGTTGGTTTATGTTTTTCTCTTACCAACTTAGAATACGTACCGTCTTGTTCGAGGATCGTACCGTCGTGTTCAGGGGTTGTACCATCGTGGTCAAAGCTCGCACCGTCGTGGTCAAGATATATCAAGCTGTGTATCAGTAAGGGCAGGTCTAGGGTCTCAGGCTATTGGCAGGACTAATTTGTATCTCCAAAGAAAAAAATCGTTCCTCTGATATGGTGTCAGGCGAAAAATACCATTCAAGGCTTTTATGGTTGAAAGGCTAATTAGGACTCAATCATTTGCCCTGAAATGAAGCCTGGGTATTTGAACGGTTTACACGCTAGCAGTTCAGCCAGTTGTGTTGTGGTGGTATAATCCATAACTTCTGAATCTTTTCATAATCTTTTAAACAATACTTCACTAATGTGTTATGCAATTTAAGATGCATTACATGTTGTAGAATTCATAATTCATTTCATGCTTTACAATAGACTACCTTGAGAATGTAAAATATATTACTTGTAATGGAGTGTAGAATAAATTAGATGGTATAGAATACTATATATGTATAATATATGATACATTATATGCTGTAGAATACATCACGTGATGTACAATATACTACATGATGCTGAACACATTTCATGTTGTAGAATGTGAAATACATTGCATGTTGTAGAATGTAGAGTACATGCGTTAGTGTAGTGCTGAATGCTTTTCTTTTCTATTATAATTCAGATTGATTAAGACAAGACAGCTCAAGATGTTAAAGATAAGTTTTGTCTCAGGAAGATGTTGAAAGACTGTTGATTGTTTACAGTGTTAAAGGATATCTAAGGATGATGAAATGATGTGTGTGTGTCTGACATTGTGTGAGGAAGAAAAAGGGGATGCTGGTAGTGGTGCTATATGGCTGATAATGATTCCATCTACAGAGAGAAAACATGATGTGTGAGGGAAAGGAAATAGAATCTATTCCTCTAAAAAGTGAATTAAGTATTTGTTTATCTATTTGTTTATATGTTTAGTATTTATGTTTAAAATGATATAGTTCTGAACTTGTGGTTAACAATGAAACTGAAAACTATTAATGGCACCTTTGTTTGTTATGGAACAACAAGTTGACAACAAGTGGAAAACAAAAGTTTTTCTTTCACAAAGGACCTCAGCCGCCTGACCAGCGCGGTAGGATTAACAAACGAATTACGGTGCGGTGAGCAGGAAAATAACTTTGATCATAACGGGACGTAGTTATTACACACGACAATATACTTAGAGTATGATCGTTAATGGAGCATAATCATGCGTGCACCAGGCCATACACGAGTTAAATATATACGAGGCGCAAGTTTTCTTCAGAAAGGCAACCCAGATGTAAGTCATAGAAATGGGATGAACACGACAAGGTAATTATCTGACGAGTCTAATTACCTTCTATTGCAAGGAACTACGGAAGACGAATGGACGGGTTTGTTAAGGAAGATTGATTTGGAAAAATAAAAGTAAAAGAGCTGTAGGGAAATATGCAGGTATGTGGTGTGGCGGAGAGGGACAGAAGATGAAGTAAGTTTGGCATAGTGAGGATGTTAAGGGAAATAAGAATATATGTTAACTGATGTTGCAACAGGTGATTGTTAGAGAATGTATGGCGGTGCCTACTGCTGCTACTACTACTACTACTGCTAATACTACTACAACTAAAACTACGACTACTACTACTGATATTGATTGAGATGATAATGATCATGATAGTAATAATGATAATATTGATGATAACAAAACAGTAATAATGCTAATGATAATAATAGTAATGATGATAATAATGATAATAATGATGATAATAATACATTAGTAAGAACCAGAAATAGTGATGGTTTTGAAGGCTAAAGGTCACCAGCAGCCACTACTGCGGTTGTAGAAGACAAGGCCAACAGCTGGTGGAGGGATGCGGGGGCAAAGATGAGGAAATCGACGGGCGCTGATCATCCCCTTTCGTAATGTGTGGCTTGTTTGATGACAGAATCATTTTGCTTCACGTCAAAAACAGTTTGTAGAGAGAGGAATTAAGAGGCAACAGTTTAATATGCTTTTGGCGCTGCGACCTGGTAACCACCATTTTCTCGTAACGATGAAATGGAAGAGGAAAGAGATGTTGTCGAGAAAAGGATAGCGAGCCCAAAGGATGGCGTGTGCACATCAAGCTAAAGTGGCATCAAACCTGGCCAGATTTGCCCTCAGGTACCTTCCCCTCTCCCTGGCTGTCAGTGATTTCCTCCAATGTATACAGCGCAGAGCAGCAGTGTCTGGAGCAGGACGGAGGCACAGTGTAAAGAACGAATTTTCTCTGCCGGGTTGACTTTGTTAGATGAGAGCAAATGCTGGAGACGAGATGTAATGTATGAACAGTCGTAGGAACGCGGACCTCACAAGTTAACTTTTCCGTCTCACAACAAAACTGAAATATTTGTGACTGGATACCACTTGCTTTTCATATCATCAACTTATTTAACAAAAACATACACGCTAAGGTATGTTCATGACGTTCGTATGCCACGCTCGTTATAGTGAGAAATATGTTGATCGCCCTGATGCGTGCCATTGTTCACACAAATATTGTGAGGTAATTAACAGTCATTCTGTAAGCCCCAAATTAATTCATTTGCACATGAAGTCATCCATAAACTTGATACGAAAAACACCCTTTTTAAACAACCGCCCAGCTGTCAGATGGAGACACGGTTGATAAGATGTCATACTCTACAAAAACATTGCACGTCACCATATTTACGGAAATATTGTCTTTGTGTTACAGTGTGTTGCGGTCAGTTTGCAAGACGCCTCCAAGATATGGTTGGCAGAAAGGGTGGAGCGTTGGAGGCGGAGGGATATAAAATCTCTCAACTTAAACTAAACGCGTTAAGTCTCAGAGGAAACACTTCTTTAGAAAAGACCGTTGAGACTTTTCTTCAAACATACAAGTATCTATCTATCCTTCTATTTGTCTCCTGTCATTTATCTATCTTTCTATCTGTCTGTCTATCTGTATTCCTCAAGAAAGCAGACTCAGGCAAAATATATATATATATATATATATATATATATATATATATATATATATATATATATATAAAAAAAGAGAGATATGTGTGTGTGTGTGTGTGTGTGCTGAAGGGTATAGACCCATATAAAGCTCATACACTTGATACTTGATGACATATCTCCATATGCGCTGAAGCTGTGTACAGACACACCTGACAAGCCACTTGGAATGATGCTCAAGATGTCGCTGGAGGAATATAAAGTGCCAAGGCAACGAAAGAAGACGGGGAGGTTGCGCTGCAGTACTCACTAGTCTCTCTTGACCATTGTTGTCAGTAGAACAGTGGAGTAAATAATCAGAAAGCAGATGAATGGGTTCTTGTACATGAAAAAATATACCAAAGCGAGAGACAACATGGGCCCAGGGCAGGAGGTGGGGAGGGGGGTCATGCATAACAAACCTCCAAGACTTCCACGAGAAAGCGAGCTTCGTTTAAGACAAATGAGAAGGTTGGGTAGATTGTGTGTATCTGGACTGCCAGTGCATCATGCGGGAGGTTCGGAAAGAAGTTGGATCTTCACACAGGATCCTTTGACAGAGAGAAAATGGCCTCAGAGGAAGGAGGCAAAGGACTCATGATGTCAGAGGAGCCTTATGGAAATGAGTTGGGGTCACTCATGGCGTACAGGAGGACTCACTCCTGGCACCATTGTTCTTCTTGATCTAAGCAAATGACCTGCAAGAAGGATTGGACGCATACCTGAATGTATTTGTGTATGAATCTATATTGGACTCATCCGCAAACGTATTCATGAGAGAGGTAAAGAGTGAGGAGGATTCCATTAACTAACAAGTGACCTAAACAAACTCCGTAGCTAGCCTGATGCAAGGCATATGAAATTCAATTCGAGTCAGTGCAAAGTAATGAAAATGTGACAAAGTGAAAGAAAGCTTCGATACGAATATTATCTCGTATGAAATTAGCTATAGTTCCTTGTGTGTTAAAGGGAATAAGAACTCGAAAATGTACTTAACCAGTCGGCAGAGTCCATCCCTTGGGGAAATGCTGATAAGGCAAACCGTCTGCCGGCAAATATTAGAATTCCATTCATGTGTAAATCGATAGGAAAATATAGAGTAAGCTATTCGCATCCTATGTCAAGCCAGAATTAGATTATGCTTCTCAAGTTTGGTCGCCGCACTTATGGAAGCACTAAGGACTATTGATAATGTCCAGAGGAGAGCAACCAAGGTGGTACCAGAATTTAACAGGCTGGGTTAGAATGAGAAGCCCTAAATCTGGAAGAGAGAAGAGGGAAGGGTGATTTGATCACAACCATTTAGTTTTTAAATCAATTTGATGGCGTCAATAATGAGCTTTTCGAAAGATGCAAAGTTAGATCATGATATTAAGGAAAACTAATTTAAAAAACTAAAAGGAAATTCTGTGGTGCGAGAGGTGGATGAATGGAATAAACCGAGTAATGAAACTGTTAATGCGGGTAGCTTACTACAGCTGTATGACAGCAGAGAGAGTTCAGGAGATGGGTGCCCCAAGAGCCTAGTTTTTTTTTTTTTTTTTTTTTTTTTTTTTTTTTTTTTTTTTTTTTTTTTTTTTTTTT
>JAYMFT010415955.1:0-17934 GCA_038088735.1 Panulirus argus | reverse complement strand
TATATATATATATATATATATATATATATATATATATATATATATATATATATATATATATATGGGTGTTACCGGACACTATCTGCTTGTGGTTAAACAGAGAGTGAAAAATTAGTTTCGAATCGTCACAGTGCGCAAGAACATACAATCTCGAAGAACTTCTCCCTCGAAGGGAATCCAGCATTTCCCTGCTCCTGATTGTAGAGTAGTCTCGAAGCCGCAGGTGACCCATGAAAGATATCCAACGGTTATCTATAATGATAACACAGAACGCATGCATTTGAGTGTGGCACGTCTATTTTCTTGTGCAAAATGGAAGAAAGTTATACCCACGTTGGGGGACCCCATCTCTTATCCTCGCATTTCTATCCCACAGGATTTTGAGTCTTCCTCCATGCCTGTCGCATTTACTGCCTTTTCGCTCGGCTGGTTTCCCGATTCCACAGTTCTTTAGCTGACGAAGTGTTTCCTCTCGGCTCTCAGAATGCTCCTCTTGTCAAGCTTCCAAACGCGCCCTTTTGTTCCAGATTCTCTTTTGTTTTGTCGTGGCGACGGTCTCTTCTGAATGCATGTGTCGTTACCATGTCTACTCATATCCTTCATTCCTCTAGAGTGGACACAACAGACATAACTTTCCTCCTGTCTTCGTAGTTCATTCCACTCAGTTACTGGTCCATTCCTTTGGACCTCCTTCCACCAGTTAAATGCGACTTCTTGTGGTATGAGGATTATATTCTTGAAACATCTTGCAGCACTGCTGTGTTCATCCCTTCATGATTTTACTTCAAAGATGTGTTCTTGTCCACTTGATCTACTTCAAATACTGCACGCACACACACACCAACGGATCTGTTAAGCAGAATTCATCACCTACTAACAATCATGTACTAGGTATCACGAGCCACAGTTGACCACTGTCTCTTAAAATGTTATAATTTAACTCACTAGTACTAATCATCCTCTTCATTTCCTGCTACTGTATGAATCTCTCGAGAAACCATATGCGATTTGACATTCTTGTTCTGTTTAGTCTCTTCATCCTGAACTTGAAGTTCTTTTTGAAGCAATACCAGTCTGTTAACATATCTATATCTATCTATATATATATTCTTTAGTACAGGTTTTTCTTTCTGCTGATGCCTTTGGTTACAATCTTGTTGGATACGAATCTGCCTCCTGTATAGTGCCCATCCTCAGGTTCTTTGCTCTTTATACTTTCCGATTCTAGGTACTGCTGTCTTCGGTACAACTCCCTACCTTCTGGTTGGAGCTGCTGCCGTCTTCCCCTTGTAATTCTACTTTCAACCTCATCTGTATTCTCCTTATTCGCAGTTTTGATTTTCTGACTATACCAGGTCTCTCTCTACCCTACCTTCATCTCAGGCAAAGATATCTTGTTGCCCCTTTCCCCTCGCTTGGCTCCTTGGTCACCTAGCATCAGACGTGTGTAATGTTTCAACTCCTCCTTCAGCCGACTTATCTCGCCTTTGGCAACGTCTCCTCCCTCAGCCCTTGCATCATCCTAGACTGTCCATTTGTGAGCTTGATGAACCTATGGGGGTAATCTGTCTTATCTGGGTTTCTGCTTTTCAAGTCCCTTTCATCAAACCATTGGGAGAAATTTCCCCCGCGTCCTACCTTTCGTCTGGACGACAATCATTTGCTAAACTTGTACCACAAGCTTTTTTTTTTTTTCTATTGAAGAATTAAGCGCAAATCTTACCTTAATTCACTCTAGATGTCACGACAGACATCTTCAAGATTGTTTTCTTCAAGAATGATCTACTTCCACGTGTCTAGATGCAGCTTTCTAGCCGAGTGAATTCCCATAGTAATTAATGCAGCTTAGGGACTGTCCACAGATCCGTGGCCATACTGACATAGCTTTGAAAATTTTTTACCTACATGCACTAGCGTCTCATCTGTCTTCAGAATACTTCCCATCCTCATCACTACCTTACGATTAGCAAAATGAGCTTTGTTCTAAGGCCTCGAATATTCACAGATCGTCTGCGCCAAGTCACCAGCCTAGTCTCCCTTTTCGCGTTGTGGTTGGTTCCATCGTCCAAGAAGTAAGTCCAGCTCACCAAATTCCTGGCTAAAGTAAACCGGTCTGTTTCATCACATGGTGCCGATGTACACCCAGAAGTAATTCGATCATTAGTTCCAATTTTTGTACTCCCTAGATTACGATATTTGCATTTGATCTCAGTTTTCTGAAACATTCTGTACGCTGTTGTACTGTTGCGAAACTCTCCCACTGGGGTTCAAAACTGCGTACATTTCTCAAATCGGAAAACTCACGGCAGAAGTTTGTCCTTAGTCTGGTTGCACCACAGAGTTGCCTGGAAATATTCTGCGAATTTTTGAGTCTCTTTTTATTCGTTTATGTTCACATTACACGTCACGCTTTTGATTTACGACTTTGATTCATGTAGACATCTTTATGAACTTCCTGTAGCAGCGTTATCAACGAAGCCCAACTTGCTTGCTCTCTGGGGTACATGGAAATACTTAGAAAAAACTCAGTAAACAACTCAAATAACTAAGTTTGTTTTCCAGTCATACGGGGAATCAATAGCTGTCACTAGCCCTTGATGTTGATTTCATCTTTAGCTTCCACTGAGCAGCTTTTTTTTTCTACTCAAAGCGTACTCACCTCCCTCGCCTCCGTGGTCTTAAGAATGCAGCCCTGTCTATCGATCTCCACCTTCTACAGGAGGTCGCCGCAGGCAAGCCCTTCCCCGAAGAGCTAGTAAAGAGTATGAGCAAAGAGTCATTGCTTCCTCGACAAGTTGTCATCCAAATATATATATATATATATATATCATATACCCCTTGATATATATTGTTAATGAAGAGTTCTCGCCCTTTAAGTCTACACACGGATGCCTTGAGGGTATTAAGCATTTGGGTTTCTTTAATCTCCTCACCTAATCCTCTCCACCGAGTCTGAACACGGTGAACATGCTAGGGGTTTATACCATCGCCATCAAAGTCTGTGCGAGTTCGGGATTTGGAAAGTTTAGGGGGAAATCTGTAGTCCACCCTCGAGAGATGATCAATTGAACCATTCACGTTCGAATATTTCGAGTCATGCATAGGAATGGTTTTTCAGTGACGATTGTTAACTCTCTGACCAAAGTGAATGTAAGTCTGGGAATATTTGCTTATAAAACGAATGGGTGTACAGCCACGGAAAACTTTTCACTTATTTACTATAAATAAATGTTTTTTGAGCTGTCGTTACCAATCTATATCTTAGAAAATTACTGTCAAACCATAAAAATAAGGTAAACGATTGTAAATCGATTAAGCTGGTACCTTAGACTTGTAAATACGTAACATTTCTGAAAAAAAGGAAACGAACAATACTGATGTGTATCGACATTTGAGGCGTTTAAACTCAAGAGGGAAGTGAATACTAGTGGTGTAATGAAAGGACATTTAACTTTCGTAAAAAAAAGTTTGTCCATAAACGCTGCTGGTATACTCTGACGACGTCCACCGACTACACAAGCAATGGGAGAGACAAGCTGGTGTAAGAAAGGAAAAAAGAAAAAAAAAATGACACCACACAGGAGAACTGACGGCTGTTGCCTTGGAAATGGGAGAGGAGAGGGAAGGTCGTGTTGAGCTGCCGCTTGAGGTAAACGTACGTTGACACTCTCTCCAGAGCCAAGCTGTCTAGACCGGACGGAGGAGCCGGCCTGCCAACAGGGACGTCCATCACTTCGAGGAACTCCGTTGTATACTGACTCTAGTTCCTGTTTATCGTTGAAACTGAAGATGATTTTGTATCTACGACGTTTAGTAAATCAGAACATCCTGATTCCTTGAATACCTGTTTTCAAAATACTAACTACATGTACTTCTCAATTCGGTTTTCGTAAGGCGAATACCCATCACTGGCGTATGAAAAAACTGGGCATTGTAAAACAGGGACTTAAGAGGAATGCACGATAAATACTTTAAGATGACCGCAAACAATCCATTCCCACCCTAGACGATTCTTTGGGACCTAAACACACGCGTGGATAACCTGGTCATTCGCTAACCACCAGTTTTATCACTAGGGCCCTACGGAAGAAACCTACAGTCCAAGAGCAGCCGGGAGTTCCTGACGCAAGAGTCGAATCACAAAGAACTGGCCCCCCCCAGCTCATGGTGTCTCCTCGTTGTGGTGGATGGCGGGTTATGACTGCAGGGCAGACATCTTGCGACTCGAGTTAACTTTGTTTTTAAAGTGTATGACTGTGCTTGGTGATGTCTATATCATCCATCAGTCATCACGACAGAGGTAAATAGATCACACAGACATACACAAACACATAAGTTTACATAAGAGATATAAAGCGCGCGCACACACGGGAACAAATGAGGCTCTCTCTCTCTCCCCCCCCATTACACACAAATAGTAATCACACACACACACACACAGACACACAAAATAAAGCATGAAGACCTCTACCTATTCATTCCTAAGACCTCCACCTATTCATTTCTAAGACCTCCACCTATTCATTCCTACCCTCTGTCTAGTATCAATATGCAATCCAACCAAGTCTTCCTTCGGTATAACAAACATAAGACGGCTCTCGACCCCGAAATGAGAGGATGAAATGACGTTAACTCCTACCATCTTGCTGAACCCCTGAGAGTCAAATTTAATTATCCTGCATGTCTATGGCTTCCCAGGGAAGATCAGCCATCAATAACCACAGGATATATTGGACGCGATGTCTGGAGGGAGAAGTCCTGGGGGGATTCTGAAAGAGAGTTAGACCTAACCTTTGTAAATTTAATGTTTACGATATTTTCCCACAGAAATGTGTAAGGCATATGTCAGGCACAATGAGGCAAGAGAGGAAAGAGGGAGGAAATCATTGCTGTGGTACGCGTGCCTACGAGTTGATGGAATAAAGGTATATAAAATAAAGAAATATAAGTGTGAACTGAAGAGAAGGTCGAATACTATAAATAATAAAATCTGCCATTTTGTGTCCTAACATAAGATACTCAGAGGATAAACAGGGCCTATGTTTGCTATTTTGTGAGCACTATCTGAATGTGGAATAAGGAAAAAGCATTTTTTTTTTCCTCGAAGATCCGATCAGAGGTCTTGTGAATCTATAATTGACGCGCTAAGTTTTTTGAGCAAGTGTTATCCACGCCACTGGAGTGAATTATGAAGACAAGATTACAGTCAGGTAGACATCTGACATTCCTCGTCGTAGTTTTAACCATCTGACGTTTTCCTTATAGTCCTTCGAGTTTCATTATTCCTGTGAGCAGCAATACCATCTATATATTAGATTAAAAGATGGCTGTAATGACCTGAAGTAAACTGCGATTAAAATGACAGTATATTACATGATAGTTCTATGCCTGTGCACGTCAGACATTCTATTCTATTCCTCTATAACTGTCACTATAAATGTACTTTTCTTCGCTCCTTTTGCAAGAGGCTTCTTCCTGAATTTCATGTTATGTTTTCTGGTTGCTCTATCCCTACGATTTCCTGAATATCTCTTCACTGCTTACGTCAATAATGTTTGAAAAAAAATAAAATAAAAGCAGCGTGCGTATGAGTGTGTGTGTGTGTGTGTGTGTGTGCAAAATTATCTTTAAAACAACTATGGGAAGGTAGAGAATAAGGTCATCGGATGATCAAAACGTTGTTTCTAGCCACCAGGTGTCACCATGACAAAAACGAAACGCTCTTAGAGAAATAAAGGGGAAAAAAGGCTTTTCCGTAATAGGAAACTAGAGAACGAATGGCTCCCTCTGGCCTTAATGGACGACTGGAGAATTACCACATTGCCCTGGACAGAACTCTCTGAAGACTGGACCGAATGGGAAGACACGGAGGAAAAAGGAAGGGGCAGAAATGAAGAAAAGTGTGAGAGTAGTCGTAAAGGAACTCGAGAGAGTGAGAGAGAGAATCTTGCAAGTGATAAAGCGCGTTTAAGACACAGGACCGAGACTTTTCTCCCTGACTGTGAAAAGCAAGATGCATTCTCTCTCTCTCTCTCTCTCTCTCTCTCTCTCTCTCTCTCTCTCTCTCTCTCTCTGAACCGAATGGCAAATGCGAACCTCTCACACAGAATAGCCAACAGTGCTATAAATATTGCGCAGAAAAATGTTCTTATAGTGAACGAAGACATTAAGAACAGAAACCTACCCAGCAAAATTCCTCAATTCGTGTATATGGAAAGAAAGATAATGAAATTATGAAAAATTTTTCTATATAAGAATGCTACACACACACACACACACACACACCAGCTTAAGCCAGGAACCCAATGATAGGAGGGAGTGCTGGGTTGGCTGAGAACCTACTGCCATGTCAAAGACTCGAACCCGAGCAGGCCCGCGCGTGAATCATGGTCAGCGACGCTAACCACTACACCACGGAAACACATTAAAAAAGAAATCTTCCAATTAGTCTTCAAATGTTTTTTCTGCCTCGTATTCCACCATAGCTACTGAAGATAAACTAAATACAACAGTTACAGGAAAAAATTAATCTAATTCAACTTAAAATAAATCGCAATCGTATCTCATCTTCCAACTTTTCGTAAAATAAATCAAGCCGCTGTGGAACTGATACAGCTTGCCAAGCTTTTGAAGTCTGTAAAAGCTTTGGATTTCCCAAGTCTCAGAATTCAGCTAGCTGGCTGGGATTTCAAGATTTTATGGCCAAACACTTCATGATTCTTGCTTTACCCTATTTTTTTTCCCCTGCGAGCTACTCAGTGGGCGAAAGTGGAAGAGGCGAAAATTAAAAGCCGTGGAAGCGGCGGCGTTCATGCAGGAGTGATGAAAGTCTGGGAAAGAGAAATAGAAAAAAAAAGATAAAAGAGCTGGATTCGTGGTTCTCTCTCTCTCTCTTTCTCTCTCTCTTGGAGGTATTGAGATATACGACACCATTCACGTTCCCCCACTCCTGGAGAACCGAGACTGTTTATATAAACGTTGATTTAAGGCGTCAAAGAATTATCCTTTTTTTTGAAATGATTCGTTTTCCCGTTTTCGTTCTTCTAAACACTTACAGAAGGAGTTAAATACAAGGCATCCAGCCAACCACACACTCACGTGTATATATATATATATATATATATATATATATATATAATCAGCAGTGAGGAAGGACCTCCATTTATAATTCTATCTTTTGCACGAGTCTTAGGGTCGGTGAATGCGGCCTCACTGCACAGGAAGCGACAGCGCCCTCAGCGGGGTTGGAGACGGGTGGCGTCATTTCCGAAGTCTTAAATCCACTAGCGCACCCAAGACGCGGTGCACATCCTTGTTAGCAACCAGTTCGTTGTCCAGTACGTAGCTATGTCGTCCCATACGCATCATATGAACGAATTATTTAGATAATTATATATCTATAAGCCAAGGAGAGGAAGACGAGTGTTTATTTTTACGATTCCATCATTTATTATCTCTCGTTCTACTTCAGTCTAGAACTTTGCCCTATATTACAAGTTAGTTTCATTCGTCCTCCACGAACGACTGCAGTCTGCTCGCCTCAGACGAAACCTTTGCCAAGTCCTTCTTGTAACGAGTGATACATCGCCAATAACGACCATAAATCGTAATTAATTTGCTGTACAGCAGCCCACACTCGCACACTTTGCATGCTGGTTTAAGCAATGAGACGGCCAACATTTGATATAATTTGCCCACATCTGAACACCTCTCAGAGTTGACGCACAAACTGCGGAAAGATTTGTCTAACTGGAAACAAGTGATGGAAGTTTGGGAGACGCGCATTACCATAAAGACCAACGACTTTTTGATTATCTGTTAGGGCCGAGAGTGATGAAGGAGAAACACGCCATCGAAAGCCAGACTCGGGCACCTACTCCCCTAAGTATTCGTGGGGGGCACAACTTCGAAGAAAGAAAATGTATGGAGCGGCGAAGTCCGGTCGGGCGTGACAACCATCCCGAATCTTTGCATCTATTTATTTTCCGCACCGGTACATTATAGCCTTGGGGGAAAGATAGGAGGGCTTAACGGATCACTCGGAGATGTGGCGGAGACGAAGAGGTGCATGAGGAGAGGATAAAAGAAGGGCATAACGAACGAGGTGAAAAAAAAAAAAAAAGAGACGAGGAACCAGGAGAAAAGAGAAGATGGGAGGTCTCAATCCATCGAAATTGAAATCAATAACCGAAAGGAACACCGTTGCCACCCCAAAATTTCCCACGTACTCTGACTACCCTGATTATCAATACTCTACAAAACACTTCTTATAAATCAAGTTATTACAGTGTAAGACGTAAACGGGTACATGTAAATCTACTGATCTTTAACCCTTACATGTCAATCATTCTCTGCACCTGTATGGCAAGAGGTATCATGAGAATATATAAAATTTCTTCAGTCTTACAAAAGCGAGCTGGACACTCATTCCATATTGACCTTACATTCTCCATAAAGTAAACAGTCATAACAGACCCGTTCGACTGAATATTGATTACCACCTGTGTTGTGGCATCAGCTCCCAGCTTGAAACACCAGGAGGAACGGGAAAGAAAACTCTCCTCCTCCCTGTTTCTCCCTGAACCAACAGAGACTCCGATGAGAGTGAATCGCCCGGGGTAGGCAGACTTCTCCTTAACTTGAGCAGTGATGAATTTTTCTGCTACTGAGAAGAGAAAAGTTTACCAGAGGCAACGGTAGACGTCTGCGTTGTTACCTCTTGTTGCCAGCTACCACAACATCACTTAATTCATACGCTATTTGCAAATCAGGCGTAACAACGTATGAGGAAAATGACAAGGAAGTTAGTTTGACGATACATGACACGTTAGAATGGAAGGTCCTTACAGTTACATGGTTGAATACAGACACTTAACATACTTAAGAGACATGTACACAACATTCACACACACACACACACACACACACACACACACTAACAATGCCCTGTGTACTAAAAAGAGGAACTGATCAATGTTTACTTGTAAACCGGTAGGAACATACTACCGGTTTACAAGTACTGTTTACCAATATAGTCCCCATACTTACTTCTACTTACACACACACACACACACACACACACATACATACACAAATGCTTGCACATTCACAAGCACACTTTCACATCAATGTTCTTTATTGAAAAGGAAATTCGCACAGACACACTCACAACAAGCGGTACAAAAAGAACTACGCACACGCTAAAATGTCCTCAACTGTGTACCCGAGAGATTAACTTTACAGTCCACATGCACTCACAGGGCTGAATCCCTTTTGCCATTTCCCTCCTGGTCTGGCAAGATCTGGAGCCCAAACCAAAAGCCGACTGTCAGATATGGGACCTTTGAACGCCAGGAATACCTAATGGAAGCTATTAACTTCCAACGACCAGGTGGATGAGATTACGAGATTGACCAGTTAGCTCGTTAAGACCGAAGCGACATGAAACGGAAGCGAGACTGTAATATTCACGGAACATATTGAGGCAAAATCCTTCTTCGGGATCTGTAATTCCTCTTCAGCTATTCATGGGCTGGTCGTACAGTCGTTCTCAAGGGTTCGTATCCCCGTGCTCCAAGGGTCGTCATACCTTCTCGTTGAGGTTCACAGGCTATACACTCTTAACGACAAAACGACCTGAGTTTATCATCCATCAGGAGGAAAGTATAGTCTTTCTCCTTGACACTCGTCGACGCAGGGATTCAAAAAAAAAAAAAGGGGGGAAGCGAAGAGTGAGGTAAATCGTCGACCAAGAATATCGGCAGCAGTTGCCCGCAATAATGCATCCGTTTTATGGTGATTTATAGCGCAATTTCTCTCTCTCTCTCTCCTTGCCGGGTGGTGAACAGTTGACTTCTTCGCATCCACAGACAATGACGACTGCGTGAATCTGAACCCTTCAAAAGCTTTTTAATATTCCTTCCTCCTCAACAACTTAGTCAGCGCCAGCGTCACTCCGAACGACTGTTAGAGAGCTTAAGCTCTATACGCCCGGCCCAGCAACAACCTTCCAAGCTTAGCGAATGTTTAGGTTAGGTTTTGTCTTCTTCCTCTAGGACCCATCAACATCCCTCATTCTGCATAACTGTGGGGAGCTCAGCTTTCTCCCCCCCGGCCCATCAACGTCCCTCACCACGACCAGGATATCCTGACGCTCTCCCCAACCCGTCAACCTCCCTGCCGCTAAGCGACTAGCCAAGATCAACCTCACCCTAAATGAGGACGACTCTCGACCCATACGAACACCCCTGTACACGCCTCAAACCCTGGATGAAGAGAGAAGCCGTGTCTTCTCCTCCAACCCACAAAGTTCTCCTCATGGCCAAGCCTTGTATTTTTTTTTATCTCCCATTCAGGAGCATCGATCACCCACCAGACGGTCGAAACAGAAGAATAACTTTCTCGCCGGCACCATTATCATAACCCGTTCTGAAAGGCCAATAAAATTCAATCTTCCTCCTCAACTTAGTCCATCAGTGTTCCCTACCCTAGACGACCAAGGAAGACTATAAAAAAGATACAAGGGCCTCTAGATTTTAAGATTTTGTTTCGGATGCGATTTAAGGATTCTTTCTACCTTTCTGTAATGATCAAAACCTACCAGTGAGTTTATAAGTAATGGTTTGTAGTGAGTAGTTGGTATTATTCAGTTAATTAGCTTTTTCTGTGGCAACGGCCATGTATACGGGGAGAATGTGTATGACCCTAGGATTATCTTGAACACACCTAACAGAGGTAATCAAGATTCTTAAACTGGTGGCAATAACAAGACGTTGAAGGTCGTATGATACTCCTGGTTGTCGATAGACCAAACACCCAACCAACCAACCAGTGTCAAATCATACGCAAAACCTCAGTGTACTGAATGCGAACGAAAGCAGCTCCTTGAAATATGCAAAACGGAAAGAAACTTGACGATTTTAGTTTATGAAAAGATTCGTTTGCTTGCTATCTATTCCTACAGCAGTTAAGTGATCTTAACCACATACTGAGGGCTACCATACGTTCCCGTGGTGAGGGTCTAGACGTCAGTCAATAAGGACAATTTCTTCTACGTAGACGAGGGGAGAATTTCTACGAAACTGTAAAAAAAAATGAAATGATGGAGACTTTGTCGTCTGGAGCCATACTTAAGCGCCTTGCAATACGTAAATCCTTTAAGCTTTTTAGCTATAGGTTCTGAAAGATAACATCGTTTACTTAGCGACTCTTGTTTTCATTAAGACAAACCGAAATAATTATTCTCCTTTCCTTTTGGGGGAACAGAGGCCTTCCTAAGTATTATCCTTGGTTACATGGAAGGCTTAAGTATACCATGACGGCAAGACATTTTGTTTAAGAGTTTCGAGAGCATGAAATCTAGAGTATATCTTAAAAGAGTGAATAAGAAACACTGCTGTTTCCCACGCCTGTCTTCCATCTTACAACAACTTCAACGAATACAAGTTCAGTTGTCCTGTTTCCTTATGACGGTCCAATTGGAATCCTAGCTTTCACCTCTTCCTCTTTATCCCTCTAAGCGAGTAATATTTTTACTCCATTTTATATGATGTCCTCCATTTGCAGGAAATGACGTAACAGAGTAGCAAGTCTATCCTAGAGAACGGGAAGGAGTCCCTGCCTCTTAGCCAGACTGCGTAGCTGGGGATCCAAGTTTATTCGGGTATAATTCCCAGAAAACGAATCTTATACTGCACTTAACCCACCCCATGTAAAGGAAGGGAGAGGTTAAAGGTGACAGACGGATAGACGGAACAGGATAGACTTGTTATTCGATATTCCACTCAGCCATAAGCCAAAAGCTTATCCATTTTTCCAGTAAAATACTCTCGAGAATTCTTCTTGAAGTACCGTGCGGATTAATCTCTCCCTGCACCCCCTAGCGAACGAGTGATTTTCGAGTAATCCCTTCCAAACGTACTGGCTAACTGCATAGTCTTCTGTATCTCAACAGAGCATTTTCCCCCAAAAAACGGGAACATGTACCAAAACGATTCTCCGCTGGTTCAGTCTACATCTGTTTCATATAATCCCTCAAGATATTGTAGAAAAGCCCCAATCTTTTCCTGATCTTTTAAAGACTTTCCAGCGGGTCTTCCGTAAATCCTCAAAGGTACACCAATCATCTCTAGTGAATTTACCGTCTTTAGGATCTTCATTCTTTTTTTCCCCCTCGAGTTAGCAAGAAACAAATCAGTGTCCCGCCTGTCAGGTATATGCCTCGCTGATCCATCCATGGCATTACGAGAGGCGGTCCTGATGACACGGGCACACGCAACGTAACTCAAGTCATCCGCCCCGTCTCTCTGTACCTCTCCCCTCTCAGGTCAAACGGGGGTCTCCTCGTCCACTCGTTCCTACCCTAGCCTCTGTTCCATCCCACCTCTGACCTTATCCACATTCATTCCTGTCTTTCCTGTTCCACCATCCCCTGTTAATTCCCATCCCGTTTCTGTCCCTCCTTTTACGCTTTCAGTCTTTCCCTTCCGTCAAACCCCCGAGGTTTTCTCGTTCCCCTTTCTGCTCTCTGTCCCTTTTATTGTCAATACTCTCTCGTGTAAATACTTGCCATTCTTTGACAGATGCCGCACCATGGCCTCCCTCCCTGACACACAAATAGACAGTGCAAAAAAACACCACATAAATACACTCCATTACCCTTCTATTCAATCTCGAATATTTTGCTGAAACTTCCTATTTTCTCTCTCATATACTTTCCCCTATCCTATCTTCTTTTCACTTCTAGGGTCCCGTCCCCATCACATGAAAGGGAAACTTAGTGTCAGCATATAACGTAATTCCGGTGAAACAAAAATATGATTACATTCTGTTCCCAATCCGAAGCCGGATGCTCGAATATTTCCCCGTACATAATGATCACTTTTTCAGGTATCATTAAACCATTCGCTCACATATTTTATATCTTCTTTGCTCCATGATTTAAGCTCGTAAACAAAATCTGTCGAGATTATATGATTAGAAAAAAACAAATCTTTCGACAAATGTGACTGAAAGACGCAAATAACAGAAACCTACGTGCCATTCTGTGATTTACTCTCATCACCAAGTTTCTCATTGCAAAGAATATATCAACCCGTCATGATCAGTATAAATATGACATCTCCAGGTTCGCCTCGAGATTAACCTACGTAAACTGAACGTTTATCTTCACCTACGCGTAGACAAAGAGACCTGAGAATATCACTGAACTGAATCCTGATCATAAGAATATTCCCAGACGAAAATATAGACAACCTTTAATGAACCGAGCTTTAGGAAGAGGAGAGAAATAATAAACAATCTAAGTATTAAAGAGACGACAATATGTCATCAGTTAATCATTACTAAACAAACTTTCACGCATTACCTCACAAAACTCTGTAAAGTGCCTTTGAACCACTGGCCTCATCTAATTGACTCATTAACACCATGAAATAGAGGAGGAGAATAATGGCACCTACGTACTTGTAGAAAGTCGTATCAAATTCGTACCCTTCCCGACGTCGAGGAGTAAGGTGTGAAGCCAATTTGTTATTTTTGTCTCCTAACTTTCTTGAGCAGAACTTCGCCAGTACCAAGTTCCGTTTTCTTTTGTGGTTACAAAATTCCCGTTCTTTTCTATACATGTAAATGAGTGTAAGGAACCACCCATCCAATACCGTACTGGTACATTCCACCAATTTTCTCGGCCCGACCGAATACTGTGGCCACCTGGCGACCCATTTCTGTAACTGGAATCTAAAATTCCACTGCATGCGAGTGGAAGACAAATTATGGCTACTATCTTTTCCGATCCTCATCCAATGCGAGAGCCATTTTACCTGCATCTTATTCATACATCTTCCAAACGTGTGCCAATATATAAGAGAATCTGTGTACCTGGTGTTGTCAGGCAACTGCCGAGTCCGAAACATCGATAGCTATGGTAAACATTGTGAACAGGACAACAGTGTTGACTGTGTTGTCACGGCACGAGCAACTGACGCCCTAATCAAAGCTATCCTATTAACTCAATACATATGTATTTCCTAGGCCCGAGCCAAGTACCCATTTCATCGACCAACCCGTAGGGGTGGATGAACAGCTGGGTTAACTGTGGACCGTCTGCCGCAACCAGGACTCGAACCTATGCTCTCGACCCTGGATGGCCCGTGAATGCGTTACGGTCAGGAACGCTAACCGTTACACCGCGGGAGTCCTTATTGCCTTAATCATGGCATTTCTCCTGAGCGACATCTGTAGAGTAAATAAATCGTACAATTCCCTCAGGTTATCGCTAGTATGAACACACTAGGTGAATTGCCTCCTGAAGAATATCCTGAAGTCTAAACGGAATTCTTATCTTCCTCAAAGAGATATGTGTTTCTCACGACTTGCTGTAAGAATCACAAAACTGAAATACAATATTGTGGCTTTCACGAGGAGTGTGATTTATCTCGGCTCCCTCGAGTGATAAGGGCAGAGCCATTCTTCAGGTCGAGTCTTATGGTTTATGTATTCTTTCATAACGGGACGCAACTTCTCCAGAATCTGATAGTTCCATCTCCCGTTTTCTCTCTCGACTATTTTCAAAAGTATGATGGATGCCCCAATCACACAAGACTCCCCCCCCCCCTCCGCTGGTGGTAAGAGCCAAAGGTGTGAACTCGCTTGCGATAAGGCTGTTCCGCCGTTAACACAGTCTCATCGAAGTGCTCTGCCGGTCCAAAGGAGGGGACCTTACCCTACTCCCTCGTGGAGCGCAGCCTCGAAGCAACAAGAATTTTTATTTCATATTAAGGATCTTGTATATAGATAGATAGATAGATAGATAGATAGATAGATAGATAGACAGATAGATAGATAGACAGATAGATAGATAGATAGACAGATAGATAGAAAGATAGATAGATAGATAGATAGACAGATAGATAGATAGATAGATAGTTAGATATATGCCTGGGGATAGGAGAGAAATAATACTACCCATGCCTTCACGAAGTGTCGTAGGAGACAAGTAAAAGGGCTCAAATTCGGGTGTGTGACTGTGCGTGGATGTAAGCAGGATGAGAAGGAGGGAGAGACCGGTAGGCATGTCTGGGGAAAGGAACCTGGGGATTCTTGTTGTAAGCGACATTACGTTCACGGGAAAGGATGACGGTGAATAATTTTGGGACTTACGAGAGGAAAAGTCTGGAGTTAGGGTGAGGAAGAGCTGGACGCATGTGTGAAAGAACGTAGGTGAAACGGACCCCAGACAGATGCGAGGGAATGACAGTGGATTACGAGAGACGGGCGCGTCATTAGCGCCTGTTCTCCTGGTTGAGAAATGAGTAAGGAAGAGAGGCGAGTGCTTTTGGAGAGGTGGTGAGAGAGTCTTTCATCAAGATTGGTACGAGAGCTCGAGTGACAGTGATGGGTGATGTGTATGCTAGAGTGGGTGATGAGGGCAGTTGAGGATATAACTAGCGTTCATGGATAACCAGTTGTTTGAAAGAAAATGGAAAATAGCTTGTGGGGCTGAAAGCTGAAAAGGAAGGGTGATTGGAAATGCCTGGTTTAAAGGGTGACAATATACGGTAAGTATACAAGGGTGACTGAAAATGACAGTAGTGGGGCATTATTCCCCTACCAGTTTCCAAGATTTCCCAACTGGTTTCTAAGAGATTCCCAAAAACTTCCTTCATCTTTCTCTCAGGACAATCATTTATTCTTACATACACCTGAATATGAACGAGAACTTTACTTCCATTTTGAAATCTGTGGACATCCGTCAACCCGTCCTGAGCGAGACAAATGAAGGAGGTCATTACCAACACATTAATTAACGATAAACCATTTTGTAGTTTCATCTGTATGCTAAATACGCACGTGGGTTTAATTAACAATTAACACACTAATGTGTTTGCGTCTGGGAATGGGATTTTGGCTCTAATATCTATTTGTAATGAATTGTTGGGATTTACAGCTCCGTGCTGGTTGTCACATCCAAAGCTTTCCAATAACAAGTTTTAGGATCCGGTGTGTTGTTAACTACTGGAGGATCAGCACGCTAGAGCTGACGATCTGGCCGTGTGATCTTGAATCCCGTGCAAAGTGGCTGCTAAAAGATTCGAATCTATGGTTGGTCGGGCTTCAGTCGTATCAAGTGCATCCACCAACCGAAAAGTCTTTGATACAATCTTCAGGTATTGTGGATCCATCTAAAACCTCTGTGCACACATGTGGGCTTTTATGATTCTACAGGTATATGGATTCCAAATACAGTATCAGTTCCGTAATTATTTAAATTATGTATTGGGTTTATATATTCAAACCTTAAGGCATCTGTTTCATTCTCTGATGTGTAGTTCATACAGGTTGGGTTGATGGATCCGAAGCTTTGAATGAGTTGTTTATGCTCCGGTGAGTAGTTTCGTTAGGGTCTGGGTTGACTCGTCTGAAGCTTCGAATATACGGTTCTGGCCACTGGCGTATAATCATTATAAGTGCTGGGTTAATATATGTAGGTTCCGGTTCTATAGCTTCTAAAATGCTTCTGGTAGACGTTCTCATATGAGGTTATCAAATGGATTCGAATACAAGATCCAAAGGTTCGAATAAAAGGTTTACGATCCGGTGTGAATTATCATGAGGGGTTTGGGTCAAGGATCCGAAGCTTCGAATATAAGGTTTATGATCCAATGTTGAGTTACCAGAAGGTTCGGATGACAGAGCCTAGGCTTCAACAAAATGTGTAGATAATTACCATGAGGCAAAGATACGGGAGATAAAAGATAAAAGAAAAACGGAGACCGGAGAAACATGTAGTCTAAGAAAACGGACAACACTCGTTCCTTGGCAACTGTTAACGTTAATGACAGCGGAATCTTCATGCAAACGGCCTGGCTTAGGGACACATATTCTGATTGGACGATGCCAAATTACGGACTTACGAGCGACTTAAAGAGCTTCTCTCTCTCTCTCTCTCTCTCTCTCTCTCTCTCTCTCTCTCTCTTTCACCAGTACTTCCCGACTGAGTATCGGGAGGGTTAGTGACGGTTGCGCTGCGAGCCAGCGCTGCAGTGCCTGTCAAGTTTCACTCCTCTGGCCCAGGTTGCTGTCTTTTCCTTTCTGCCTCACCCATCCTTGGGCTGCTGGCGGTCGGTTCACAAACACACAATCGCACCATTTCACACATAACACAAGACACGACTTGTTCTTAACTCTAGGTTTTCCTGCGATCCGCACTGACCTTCGCTTTTGGCCATATCTCGTCGTTAATACTAGTAAGAAAACACTTTGTAATAGACTATCGAATGTTGCATACTGTGAAAAAAAGAAGCGTTGAATCATCAAACGTCATCCCAACATGGCAAGATGTGTGCGTAGTTCCAATATTCTGTGGCAGTTCTCTGCTTATCATATCGAGTCTGGCTCATCAGATTATCGTGTTAACCAGTCAACAATTAACCTCGGGTCTTACTTGATATTATGAGCGGGAAAGAAATTATAACTTAAGCCAATATCTAGCGAAGTTTATAATAACCAGTTATGGACATCATCACAACCTTTGAAACCCATTCAAATGCTCCTTCCAACAACCTCCTGAGAATTCCCTTCAAAAGCCTATTGGAACCTTTCCTTTACAACCCAAACCTTCTCTTCCCCAAGCGTCATGGGAGGAGCAGTGAGCCCAAGACCTATTAGCTAAGTGGGCAGGGATTGTGTACATCACTCCCGCCTTGAAATATATGGGTATATGAAGGAGAACATCACTGAAAGCCTTGTGGAAACCTGTGGATGTTAAAGACTAGACTGAGTAAGTCCATTACCTTCCTCTTGGTCCAGGCTGTGCTGAAAGGTTGATGGCAGAGTAAATCTGATACATGATGTTAAAAAGAATATATATATATATATATATATATATATATATATATATATATATATATATATATATATAGATATATATAGAGA
>JAYMFT010415944.1:0-17934 GCA_038088735.1 Panulirus argus | reverse complement strand
TATATATATATATATTCCCTATATGTTTTTGCCATTTCCCACTTTAGGAAGATAGTCTCTAGAACAGATGGCAGAGCCTTAGAGGGGAAATCCTCACATGGCCCCTTTCTATGTTCCTTCTTTTGGAAAAGTAAAACAGGAAGGTAGGACTTCCATCCCGCAGGTCTCCCCATTTTAGTTGCCTTCTACAACATATAGGGAATAAATGGGAAGTATTTTTTCTACCCATACCCAGGGATGATATTGTTCTTTTACTTGATTGCTGTTTCCCGCTTCATCAAGATAGCGCCAGGAAGCAGACATAGAAAGACCCATCTACTTATACACACACAAATATACGTACAGGCACATGAAGTTACGTATTCATACTTATGCATATCAGCATATACATATATACTTACATACACATACATATTCTTTTATACACATGTACATATTCTACTTACTCGCCTTCATCCATTCCTTGCACCACCCAGCCCCACAGGTGACAGCATTGCCATCCCCTGTGTCAGTGAGGTAGTGCCAGGAAACAGACAAAAAAAAAAGGCCACATCTGCTCACACTCAGTGTTTAGCTGTCATGTGTAATGCATCGAAACCACAGCTCCCCATCCACATCCAGGCCCTACAGACCTTTCCCCAGATGTTTCACGTGCCCTGGTTCAGTCCATTGACAGCATGTTGACCCCAGTACACCACATCGTTCCAGTTCACTCTATTCCATGCATGCATGCCTTTCATATATATATTTTTTCCCTTTCATTCTTGTCTGCCTTTTCTCACGTTGCAAGGTAGCATTAGGAACAGATGAAAAAGGCCACATTTGCTTATATCCCTTCTCTATCAGTCATGTACAGTGCACTGAAACCACAGCTCCCAACCCACAACCAGGCCCCACAGACCTTCCCTGCCACTTCACATACCCTGATTCAGTCCAACGACAGCACATCACCTCCTGTATACCACATCATTCCAGTTCACTCTAATCTGTGCATGCCTTGCACCCTCCTGCATGTTCAGGCCAGGAGCACTCAAAATATTTTTCACTTCATCCTTCCATCTCCAATTTGGTCTTCGCCCCTCTCCTTTTCCCCTCCTCTCCTGATACAAATGTCCTCTTTGTCAACCTCTCTTCGTTCATTACCTCCATATGTCCTAACCATTTCAGTACACCCTCCTCAGCTTTCTCAGTGACACTCTTCTTATAACCACACCTCTCTTATCCCTTTTTTATTACTTACCTGATCAAACCATCTCACACAACACATTGTCCATAAACATTACATTTCCAACACATCCACCTTCCATACATCCTCATCTATAGTCTATTCCTCATACCCATACAACATTATTGGGACTACTATACCTTCAGACACTCATTTTCTTCCTCCCAGATAAGGACCTCTCTTTCCATACATTCCTCAATGCTCCCAGCACCTTTTGCCCCTTCCCTCTCACCTTATGATTCGCTTCCGCGTCCGTGGTTCCATTTACTGCCATGTCCTCTCCTTGGTATCAAAAACACTTAATTTATTCCAGATTTCCTCTATTCAGACTAATCTGTCCCTCTTGCCTGCTAAACGTAATAACCTTGCTTTTATTTCCATCCGCTCTCAACCTCCTTATTTCACACTCTGTCACAAACTCAGTCACCAATTTCTGCAGTTTCTTACTCAAATCTGCCACCAGTGCCATTAACAGGAAAGAACAGTTGACTCACTTGCCAGGTCCCCTCACCCCTCACCATAGGGGAATCAAAACATTCTTCCTTGAAAACTCTCCTACTATCAACTGTCTTCAGTTATCTCTTTTCATTTAGTGTGATGTTGTGGCCTTCTCTCTTTACCCATGTAATTTTTTCGCTTCTCTCATGTGTCCCAGCCACTAACAATTTGAACCCCTGGTATACAACAGGCTGCTGGTACCCATAGGATATGTGTGAAGAACAGCTGTACAAGAATTGAGTGTTGTGATGCCTCCTTCATCCCTTGTGCAGTGAAGCTGTGAAATTCAACCTCATGTCTTGTCTTTCCCTTTTCCTACAGCATTTCCACTTCCAAGAGTTAGGTCTACAAATTCCTAAGGAGCTTTGATTGACCTCCTCATTCTCTTTTCATATTCTTACTACTCCTCTCATGTGATATGGTTCTCAAGTTTTATCTTTTAATGACCAATTTTAATCTTTCCAAGGTCAGTGTGACCCCACCCAGAAAACAACTTGTCCATCATGACAAGAAAACTTAGGTAGCTGGTGGAAACTAGGGTTACTGAATATAGCAAACACAGCAAAACAACTCAGGCTTAATAACAATTTCAAAATATTCAATGACTTGGGGGAACTGCTAACTTTGGCAGATATGTTTTGGCAGCTATGGAAAAAAAATTATGACTTAAGGACTCCAAGAACAGTGTTTAACAATCCTGAATGGGGTCACAAGCTCAGGATAGAGAACTCCTGCTGTAGATGATGGTTCTTACTGTCAGTGATAATTCTTTTCAGTAAATGAAAGGTATAACTATATGTAATAGTTCTTGATGACAGTTCATATTGATAATGAAAGATCTTATTCTGTTATATTTTTTTCTTTGGATGATAGTTTTTACTTCAAAAAAAAATTCATGTGGCAATGAAAGTTCTTTGTGTAGGTCATTTGTTTCCTCCAGAGGTTGATTTATACTGCAGATAAAAGTTCCAAATGTAAGTAATTTTTGATATACAGTGTAGTTCATACTTTTAATGTCAAGTCTTCATAAGGATCATCTTTCATGCTGAAAATGAAATCATTTCTCCACTTATTATGTTACTGTCATTAGTTTCTCTTATATAACAGTTTTCATGTCCTGCCAACTTAAAAGTGAATGCAGGACATTAAATAGTATCCTGTGTGTATTGCTCTCTCTGTCTTTGGACACATTTTTGTTGGCATGATAACTCGAGAACTATACTTTTGGATGTGGCAATCTCATTAGATTTTGGGACATACAGTTGTATAGATTTACATATCAATAGGGTAAAATTAATTTTGCAAGTGTTTTTAGTCATGGAAGTTCAAATATATATGTTACATGTATAAGGCCAAAATTTTTTGTTTTTACAAATTGATGAACTTTTTTCATTTCTTTATATGCAACACATGGCAGGACATTAGACAATGCAAGTGCCTTTTGTCAGTCTTGCAGAAAGACAGAAAATTATTTCTATTGATTAATCCTTTAAGTTATGTTTACTCTTCTTCTGTTTTGAATCTTAGTGTCAACAGATTGATGATCAGTATGGTGTTAGTAAAAATGGAATGTGGATGCTTCTCCTGGATGGTCACAAATCCAACTGTTTTTCAACCCCAGGGCGAGAGGTCTTTCCCAGATACAGACTGCCCACGTTCACGTGAGTGCAATTAGTTGGTGACCCAGCCCATGATGATAAATGGCTTGGTGACCTGATAGCTGTAGAATTGTTTATCTTGATGAAATAGGAAAGAAGTTATGGCTTTGCTAACTAGGAGAGTAAGGTGTTAAAGATTAACGGTATTGCTTAGATGGCTGATGTACTGTTAAGCCTTTAACTCCACACTTGGGTTTTCCATGAAACCTTGGGAAGCTGTGATTCATATTGTTTAGCAACTGGGTGCTCTCATATAATGACTGCTTGCAGAGCATTTTGCTATGAAAACATTCAAGAATTAGATACTTATTCTTAAAATGACACTAAGGTCTTGCAGTAGCAAAGTTTATGGAAAAAAATCATATTTCTTATTTACCAATATGATTGTTTTCATTAATGAAAAATTCAAACATATTGTAAGGTTTATTCAGCCATAATGCCTTTTATAATGATTTCAAGGCTAAGTAATGTAGGATTCATGGCCCACAAGCACTGGAAAAATTGTTTGGAAACATTCCATCTGCTCATGTTTGTCATGTAAGGAGCACTAACTGTACATTCAGCATTCTTGATATGCCTTATAAGTGAGAACTATGTGATTAAGCCAGTTAAACAATATACCAAGGTAATTTTCTTTCATACTTTACCATTTCCTGCATTTGGGATCTAGTGCCAGTGGTAGACAAAGAAAGGCTGTATTTTCCTACATCCATTCTATTGCTGTCATGTCCAATGCACTGAAACCACAACCCCCTATCCACAACCAGGCCCCACAAATCTTTCCATGGTTTCCCTTGACCAGTTTACCTGCCCTGGTCCAGTCCAATAACAGCACTTTGCTCCTTGTATACTACGTTGTTCCAATACACTGAGCGCTCCATTCACCCTCCTTCATGTACAGGCCCTGTGCACTCAAAATCTTTCTTACTTCATCCTTCTGTTTCTAGTTTAGTTTTCCCTTACTCCATGACCGTGCCACTTCTGACACATTTATCCTCTTTGTCAACCTCTCCTCACTCATTCTCTCCATATGTCCAAACCATTTCAGCACACAGCATGATGAAATATATATACAAAAATATATATCATGCTGAATTGGATAACTTGCTTTGGCTTGCCAAACTGATCTGCAAACAGCAGAACGCTGTAAACACAAGATGTGCTTCTGTTGGGATACAGAATTAAACTTACTTTGACTGGTTGTGGGAGAAGAATAACATTATTTTGCTTTGCAATCATTATAAAGTTCATGACAAAACATCATTAGATTACCTCTATCTACCTGTTTACATTATCAGTGGAAAGGAATACCCATACAGTGTAATTGTCAAAAAAATGAACGAACAAAGCATGTTCATAATTCTAATTTTTGATGTAAGAAGCCTAGTCCTGTATTCTTTTCATTAAATATGTAATGAAATACATCTGATTTTTTTCGTACATTTCCTCTCATACTTGATCACTGTTTCCATGTTAGTGAAGTAGTGCCAAGAAGAGATGAAGAAAGGCCACTTCTGCTCGCATCCATTCTCTAGCTGTCAAGTGTAATGCACATAACAGCTATTATTTTATTCATAATTTCCCTAAGACCAGTTTTTAAGGAAGAGCCCTAGGATCACTTTCCAGTGGCTGTTGCAGCCCAAGACTGCCCTGATTCTAGTTGTAGGGAAATATGAACTCCTTTGGAGTTCTTTGATAAGACTGTACTCCCAGTGTGCTAACCAAAATTGACTTTTCACAAGCTGTCATTACTTTGTAGGGAATGAATGCTTTACTTTATGGCCCAACTGGGTTCTGTTTACAATACATGACTGTATAACCACTGATGTAGATACCAGAAGTTTTCCCAGAGTAGAGCTATTATATTTAGAATATTAAGTGTTCAATTGGAACTGCTGTGACCAATATATGACACTAAATATTACATAATGTTGTGACGAGGATAAAACTGCATGACATTAGTGTGGACAACCAGTGGGAGTTATTGAAAAGTGGTAAAAAGGTTGTCCATGAAGATCACAGGTCGGCGTTGTTGATTGATTTCTACAGTTGGTTTACTGCAAACGGTAACAATATCTCTAATTCAAGTAAGTGTATTTGATCCACATTGAATCCTGACAGCAATGGTAGGGCCTAAGACATAGATGTTACTGAGAAAATTGTGCAATCCTAGACATCCTGGAGAATTGACTTTTGAAGAACTCTGTGAAGTGTTATGTGAACGTCATGAGCCAAAGCTGTCTGACACCGTAGCAAAATTAAGATTCCATAGAAGAATGAGGCTACCAGGAGAGAGTGTTGCTTGGTACATGACTGCCTTGAAAGAACTAACAGAGCCCTGCAATTTTAGCTCTTTGATGACGGACCCACAGGATCAGATGTTGTGCAACTAGTTGATTGTAGGTATCAACAATGAACAGATTTAAGTAAAACTGCCAGTATTGGAGCCCAAGACTGGTGAGATTCTTTTGTGCAAGAAAATCTACAATTTGACGGTGGCAATAGCGGCATCACAGAAGGACATATCAGACACGAAACAGCCATCATCCCGACATGCAGTGACACAAGGCACACCCTTTTGGAGATGCAGTGAAAATCATCATCTAGACAGCTGTTGGGCCAGGGACAAGGGGTGCTACAACTGCCAACTCATAGGCCTTTCACCCATAAGTGTCAGAAGTCTCAGTGACAAGACTGGACCAAGAGAAGAAAGGATAGGCATTCTCTAGTATCAGTTTCAAGCCTTCCAAATAGCACACACAAGAGAGTGCCTTCACCAAGAGTAAGGAAAACAGCACCAAGAAGGCGACCATCCAGAGGGAGAAAAGTACCACCAAAAGGAAGTGAAATGTGTCAAGTGGAAAACATAGAAAGAAGGATTAGAAAATAATAATGGTGTTGAGAAGGGTAAAGAGGACTATTTTGAATTCTGTTCAGTACTATATTATAGTTGTGGAATCAAAAGTGAGGTACAACTGGGAAGTGTTTAACCATTTATGAGTAGAATGAATATTGAAGGGCAAGAGGTAGATTTGGAGATAGACACTGGTGCTAGTTTTACCACGATTAATGAACATTGTTATGAGAGTCTGAGTGACAAGATACCCATATTTCAAGAGAAACTAATGGAAGTTGTTGTGATATTGAAGTCATACACAGGAGAAAGATTGAGAGTTAAAGGTGTTTAGAAAGCTCGTGTCACACACCATGGTCTAGTATGTGAGTTGCTGTCAGTATTAGTAGAAGGTGATGGACAAAATTTGTTAGGTAGCAACTGGTTACACACTCCAGAATGATTGGAAGAATTCACTGTTTAATGTACAGGAACAGTTAGATAGCAATGAAAAGCTTGTAAAGGAATTGAAAATGAAGTATGCTGGTGTATTTGAGGAAAGTTTGGGCACTTACACTGGAGGTAAGGCCAAAATTTATGTAGATGCTAGTGTAAGGCCAAAATTTTTGAAAGTTCATCCACTACCTTTTTCTTTGGGAGGCCACAGGCATAGAATCGGACAGGCTAGTGACAGATGGAACACTCACACCAGTGGAAAGCTTAATTGGGCCATTCCAATAGTGGTTGTGTCCAAGCCACTCTCACAAGTTAGAATTTGTGGAGACTTTAAAGTGATGGTAAACCCGATGGCTGAGAAGGACAATTTTCCAGTTCTAGAAATAAATGACTCATTGATCTGTTTTTTTTTTTTTAAGTCATTCTCAAAATTGGACTTGAGTAATGCTTATCAACTGATGTTATTGGATGAAGAGTCAAAGTTTTGTGATAAACACACACACAGGGTTGTTCTGGTATAATAGATTACATTATGGGATCATAAGCGTACCTGGGATTTTTCAAAGAAAAATGTACAATTTCCTGAGAGATATTCCGCACACTTTTGTCTGTTTAGATGATATTTTGATCACTGGAAGCACTGAAGCAGAATATAGAGCAAACTTGACTAAGGTGGTAGAGAGATTAAATGAAAAAGGTTTGAAGCTGCATTTTGACAAATGTAAGCTTTTCGAAAACAGTATGAATGATTTGGGACACAAAAGTGATGCACAGGACATTCATGTATTAGAGAGTAAATTAAAAGCAATTTTGGATGCCCCCAGGCCAACAGATATGTGAACATTTCAGTCATTCTTAGGAGGTATAAATCTTTATAGTAAATTTCTGAGGAACCTCTCTTCAGTGCTTGTACCATTGTATGTGTTGTTAAGGAAGGGTATGTGAGGCAGTGGTTGCAACCACAAGAAACTGCATTTAAGAAAGCAAAGCAAATGTTATTGTCTAGTGAGTTTTTGAATATCTATTTCTTATTCAGAAATAGATATTCACCACAGTCTGTAACTGGGAGTACCCCAGCTGAGTTGCTAATGGGTAGAAATCTACAGGAATCCCCCTGACCTACTGAGACCTAACTTAATGAAAAAGGGTAAAAAGAAAATAAGAAGAACAAGAAATATCATGATAAGTGCTGACCTTTGAGGGAATTTAGGGTAAGTTATAAAGTGTTTGTGGAGAATTATAGTGATAGGGGAGCTTGTTGAGTACCGGAAGTTGTAGTGGAAGTAACTGGACCTGTCATATGAAATAGAACTGTGTGATATAGAGTTGTTAGGAGACATGGTGATCAAATGAAATTTAGAAGTGTAAAGTTGTCAGAGCAGGGAGCTCTGAGGGAAGTAATCATATATGAGTAGGGTGAAGATGGTATGAATGACACAGCAGGCTACAGGACTAATGAGTTCTGGGCAAGTTGTGATTCAGGAACCTGATAAAACACTTGAGGATCAAAGAGAGGGTAATGTCGGTTTTCCAAGCCAAATGGAGTCTGACATATGGAGGGAGGGAGCTAGAGCAAGTTCATCTTGTATTGTTCCTTCAGGAAGCCCAGTGATAAGTAAAACAAGGTCTGGTAGAGTCTTAAATAAACCTGTGAGATTAGATTTGTAGAATAAGACAGTAATATTTAGGAGTACAAAATTATGTGTAATACATTGAAAACAAAACAGAACAAGTTATTTTACTGTACTTATATATAATTTCAAGGATGTGTATTTTCTGTTTGTAGTATTTGAGTTTGTAAATTCCTTGTTGATGAACAAGGTACAAATGCCAGTAAACATATTATTTTATATGCACTATTAGTTTCAAATCTAAGGGGGAAAGGAAGTCATAACTTTAAAGGGCATGAATGCTTTTCTTGTTGACCCTACTGGGAAATTTTTACAAAGCTTAACTGTATAACTGACCGCTGTGGCTACCACACATTTTCCCAGAATTTCTGGACTATTAAGTATTTGATTGGAACTACCTTGATCAATATACAACACAAGTAACCTCAAGCAGGTGGAGTCTGGTAACACCAATGTAGTATTTAAGAAGTTATTTAAAACATTTCAATTAATTTGTATTTCACAATGAAAGCAGAGGAAATTGATTTGCAATTAATTTCTCACTAGTGAGAATGTGTCATGGTTTGCAAACACAGTAATGTTTTCCAGTTCTTCACTGTGCAACGGGTCACCTTGCTTCATTTATGGTGAAGTAAGTTAGTCCATATCAGTTTCTTATTATGCAGTATTTACTGGTATACAGATGGGTTGTGAAATAATGTGATTTGATGTATCAGTTTTGTTACTGGGAATACCTATGTTACTCCCGTTTTGTTAATATATTGTGAGTGTTCAGTATACAATAGGAGCCCAGCTGTCCATGCAGTGCACCCAAGTGACACTGCATGGGCCATGCTGTACACAGCCATGCTACCCATGCCCTATTGTCAGTTTTCTGGAAGCATCCATGGTGTAAAGATGCATTGTTTGTCATATTAATAACTGGACACTTGTATGCATATGTACCAGTCATCACTTTACCTAAGCATCCAGCAAGAATTCCTACCACAAGTGCGACTGCCAAGTTAGGAAGGACGAACTTTGACATGGAGGAAAAGGTTCCTGACCTCCTGTTCACTTAGCTCTCGGAGTCCCAGTCACTCTTTTGTTCAAAGTATTTATCTTACACTAAATAATTGATGCAATATATTGAATTTTTTAATATTTTTTCAAAATGATTCTATTTTGTAGGTTCATGACTAATGCATCCACTGAGAACAAATTACACATTCAGAAAACAATGGAAAAATGGGTGGTAGATTGTTTGTAATTGCTTGGAAGCATGTGATTGTCTTACCTGACAAATGATGTTAGAATTGATAAAAGTTGGAACAGAAGAAAGAGCTAAGCAACGTAATCTTTTCCTCCTTGAAAGCTTGGGCTAGAGTGTCTAAATGTGTGTGGTTGAAATCAAGATGAGAAGAAGGAAAGGAACTTGGATGTTTTATTTGTTGAGTAAAGCAAAGTTCAAGGGTAAGAGGAAGAATAGTTTGGGAATGTCTTAGGGGTAAAGGTGGGGTTATTCAGAGGGCAAGAGGTAATGAAGGGATAGTGCTATTGGTAAAGCAGGAGTTATGGAAATATGTAAAAGGGTGTAAGGAAGTGAGCTTCAAACTGATGTTGGTGAAAATGAAAGTGGAATGTGAGAGATGGGTGGTTATTAGGGTTAATGCACCTGGCCTTGAGAAAAATGATGGAGAGGCAAATGTTTTGGGTGCAGCTCAGTGAATGTGTCAGCAATTTTGAAGAAGAGACTGGGTATAAGTAATGGATGATTTAAATGTGAAAGTGAGTAATGTGGTAATTAAGGGAATGATGGGGGGGTTATTTAATAAGGTAGTAGTTAGGAAATAAAAAGAATTTAATTTACAGTTCACTTCTCACTTGCGAGAATGTGTGATGGCTTGCAAACACAGTCATGTTTTCCAGTTCTCCACATTGGTACAAGTCACCCGGCTTAATTTAAGGTGAAGTAAGTTAGCCATTTCAGTATGTAGTGTTAGTATTTACTGATGTGCTGGTCGGTTGTTATATTGTATGATTTGAAACCGATTTAAGTACATTAGGAATACCTTAATTATTTCCCGTTTGTTAATTTATTGCAAGCAATCGCTGTACAAAAGGAGCCCAGCTGGCTACATGGCGCAGCCGAGTGACACTGCAAAGGCATGCTGCACATAGCCATGCTGCACACAATATACTACCCATACCATGCTGTCCAAACAAGATTGTCAGTTTTCTGCCAGCAGCCACAGTGTAAAGACACGTTTGTTATTCGTATAGCTCTGCATTTGTGTTCATGTATACCAGTCATCACTATACCTAAGCATCTAGCTAGTATCCATACTACCAGTGCACCTGCGATGATGAGAAGGAAGACCTTTAACTTGAGGAAAAAGTCCCTAACCTCCTATTTACATAGTTCATGGAGTCTCAGTCACTCTTCAGTTCAAAATATTCATCTTACACTCAGTGATTGATATGGTGTATTAGATATTTTGGGATATTTTTTTCAATACAGTTCTCTATAGTAGGTTCTTGCCTAATGCATCCACTAAGAACAAGTTACATATTATGTAAAATAATGGAATAAATGGTGGTAGAATGATTGTAAGTGCATGGAGGTGTGTAACCGTCATGCATTTCAAAATACTCATCTTTTGCTAAACAAGTGACGTTTAGATTGATAAAAGTTGGAACAGAAGGAGCCAAGTGAGGAGTGCTTGTCCTCCTTGAAGGCTCTGGCTCGTGTGTCTGAATGTGTGTGGATGTAACCAAGATAAGAAGGAGAGACAGGTATATGTTTGAGGAAAGGAACCTTGATGTTCTATCTCTGAGTGAAACAAAGCTCAAAGGTAAGGGGCGAGAGGTTTAGGAATGTCTAACAGGTAAAGTTAGGGGCTAGTGGAAGGCCAAGAGCTAAGAGAGGGGTTGTGGAAATGTTTGAAAGAGCTTAAGGAAGTGAGCCCCGAACTAATATGGGTAAAAATGTAAGTGGTTCACGAGATGTGTGATGATTAGTGCCTTTGCTCCTGGCTATGAGAGAAATGATGAAGAAAGGCAAATGATTTGGGAGCAGCTAAGGAGGTTTATCAACAGTTTGATGTCAAAGACTGGGTATTAGTTGAGAGCTGAAGAGGATGTGCTGAAATGATTTGGATAAATGAAGTGAATTGGTGAGGAGAGGTTGACAGAGAGGGTATGTCAGTCTTAAGTGGAGGGGACATGGAGAAGGTTGATATCAAATTGTAGATGGAAGGATGGAGTGAATAAGACATTGACTGCCTGGGGCCTGAACATGCAGGAGGGCAAAAGGTGTTTAGGGGATAAAGCAAATCGGTACAATGTAATACACAGGGTTGACATGCTTTCAGTTGGCCGAACCAGAGCTTATGAAACAGCTGGTGGAAACCACATAAAGGTCTGTGGGGCCTGGCCTGGTTGTGGATAGTGGCTGAGGTTGTGTAGTTGCAGGTAGTAGCTGAGGTTTCAGTGCATTACATTTGACAGTTAGATGTTGTATGCACAAGGCTTTTTCTTCGTCTGTTCTTGGTGCTACCATGCAAATGTGGGAAACAGTGAACAAGTATGAAAGAAGATTATTTTTTTTGCACATTTTTCTTTATTAGGTCTTTCCTTATACATACACTAGTAATTATCTACATAATCAGAAATGTATTGTCAAAAACCTTACCTTGTTGCTGGAGTCCTAGTGGATCTTCACACAAAACATTCATCTTACACTCAGTGAATGCTAAGATGAAGTGAACTGTTTGTACACTATTTCAACATATTTCTCTGTAGTGGGTTCTTGACTAATTCATGCGCTAAAAATAAATAACTGATTAAGAAATGTGACAAAGTTGGTGGTAGAACACTTGTGATTATGCAGGGTCGAGTAATCATCACATGTACCAAGAGGGAGAGGGAACTCCTCAGGATTGCTGAAAATGATTGAGCTTTACAAGTGTAGAGAGTAGCACACCCCTCATGCAGGACTTTGGTCTCAGTAAGAGCACATTTTAAAACATCATAAAGCCCATGGATAAAAGAAAGAAGTTTACTTGTGCTCAGGACAGTTTCTCTTTCTCTTCTAGAGAATTACGAGGTAGGGCATGCATGATCAACAGGAGAGTTTTATGATTAAGTGGCATCAACAGCACTGTGTTGATGGAACCTTTCTGCTTGGTGTAGACTGCAGAATGCAAACAATAAATCTGCTACCCTATCTCAGCTTGGCTGAGCAGTCATTCAAACCAGCCCAGGATTGGGTCCACCATTTCTGCAGTCATCATGGCCTGGATGGACGATAAAATATTTTTTTTTTTTTTTATGTTGAAGGCTCTGGTCATATCAAGGCTGGACCTTAATTGAAATATAGAGAAAATTATGAAAAAAAAAGAAAAGACAAGGGAAAGTATGTATTGATATTTAAGAAAGTGAAAGACCTGTATTTGAAATGTGCCAGGTCATAGTTACTAGTAAAGACATGAGGAGGTAGAGAGTTCTAATGCTTCGGCATGTAGGGTAAAGAGCAGGTATCAAAATGGCCCACCCTAGAGTTGCCAATGGCCACATAATAATCATGTGACACAGCAGCTTGCCGATTATTGTGTGGTCTAACTAGTGGTGGGGGTTCGCAAGCAGCCAGCTCTTGGGAGCAAAACCAAAGTAATAGCTATAGAAGAGGGAAAGTGAACCAACATTGTGGCATAGGGTAAGGGGGTCAAGTTAAAGTTAGCCTGGGACAGTTTATAAGTCCGACCGCTTTCGACTCAATTCTGTCAAGTAAGGATACAGAAGAGCCTGAGCCACACCAAATATGAAAGCAGTACTCCATACAAGGATGAATCAATCCCTTGTATAAACAGAGCAACTGATCAGAAGAGAAGTTTTGACATCTAAACAGGACACTCAGATTATTAGAGGCAGACTTAGCTATTCCTGTAATAAATGGTTTCCAAGAAAGAGTGGATGTTACAGTAATACCAAGTAAGTTCATTGAGTCAAGAGGTGGAATTTTAGAACCGTCAAAGGAGAGATGAGAGTTGTAAGGTGTTTTCAATAGAGAGATAGGTAGAAATTGGGTGTTGGAGGCATTAAATTTTACAGGATTTTGTGTACCCCACTGAGATATCCTGTCCGAGTTTATTGAGGAAGCTATGTCAAGACTAGATACAGATCAAGTGAGAGAAGAGGGAACAGAACTGAAGGATGTGGATGAATGCAGTAGGGAAATAATGAGTACTGACAGGAGTGCTGCGAAGCACTCTGAATTTGTTCCAGCAGTAAGACAGGGTAGAGACTGGGCCCTGGCCGAGAACAGTTAGGAACCCAGGTCACAAAAAAGATAAGGAGCATATTTTTGTGCTAGATTGTGCCAATGCAAATGGCCTTCACCTTCATCTCGTGAACCCAGTTGTTGTGGGTAGAACTAAGAAATCTTGTTTCGTCAAGGATCTCCCTAGCCATCTACTTGTGCTATATCATAGGAATGAGATACATGGTTCACACAATATATTTTCTCCGAATGGTTCCACAAGCACTATGCTCCTGTGGTGAGGAGCCATCAAGCCTGTGGCTCCACATGAAGTAAGGATCCTGTTCCTCATCAGCATTGCTTGACAGCCAGGCTCAAGTGAACTTTCTAGTGGGGATGGACAGATCAGTGTTCCTGGCTGCCAAGACCACATTCCTAATCCAGCCTCTGGATCAGGGAGTCATGATATCTGCCAAGAGCTTCTACAAGGAGAAGCACTTAGACCTTTGTATGTGGTCGATGTTAACTCTGAGAAGAAGGAAGACAGGGCCAAATAGAACTCTGCAGAACCTGAAGAACTACAACATCAAGGATGCAATTTTTAATTAGGTTGAAGTCTAGGATTCTGTTCCTGTGAACACTTTTGATGTGGCTAGAATATGATGCTGAAAAAAACCTGCATAAGAGACTGACTTTGAGGGATTTCAGCCATGAGATTTTGCTCAAGTCCTCTGTCAAGCCCCTGACCAGCTGGAAGAAGAGGATGCTTATCCCATGGAGTGAGGTTCACTGATGCTCTTATGCTGCCCATGACACCCTCTTCAACTTCATTGACCATAAAAACAACAGGATGGTCAGTGTCTGGTATGAATGAATGTTTGGGAGGACCAAGCTTATCCTTGTTAAGATGCACAAGGACTAATTGAAACAGCTTGTGGTAGAAACCTTCAACCCTCAGGAGCCTGTCAAGAAGTCCAAGACAATGAGTGAACAGGCAGCAAGTGAACCTACCCATCATCAGGACTTCTACCCTTGCTTTTGATGTAGGGGTGATTCAGGTTACTCCAGATCCACCCAGAGAGCTGTTGTCCTCTGATTCATAATAGTTTTTGCTACTTCCCAAATTAGTCTTTTGGAATGGTGTTTTACTCTGATTTCAGCTTTGTCCTTGAATGATTAGATTGTTAATGTTCCTACATTTTTTTTTTTTTAGGCATTTTATTAATCTTTCTGTGTGCAAATTTGGTTGAGAAATATCCCCCAAGAATGTAACTCCCATTATTTTATATTGAATCCTTTGGTAAAATGTGATATACTCTACAGTATGTTCTTTAAGATGTGACTTCCAGGAATGCATCCCTAATGGTAATTGGAGACTGGATGTACTGTATATCAATCAAAGCATTCATACAAATCATGAGATTGTACCAGACCTCACTGCATGTGGTTACACTGTGATTGAGAAGTCACCCTCAGCATGGTTGTTTCATGATCAGTAGATGAAAAGGAATACAGTCTTGTTGAAGAACTTCTCATTCAAAAGGAGTCCATCCTTACCTTGTTACTGATTGTAGTACAGCCTCGAAGCTGCAGGAGCACTTTAGGAGGGGTTTTAGTTTTTATGATTAAATTATTTATTATCCAAATATTGTTTGTAAATAGTTTTGTATGACTGTATACTTCTTATAGACAAATCTGTATACTTCTTATAAACAAATGGACAGTACTTTTTATCTAACACTGTTGAAATTATTGGGCCCAGCTCAATTCATAAGATCTTTAATCTCTTTTCCTTTAGCAAGAATGAACTCACCTTGGAATTTCTAGACTCTGATATCCGAATCAAAACTTGGAATCTCACCATTTATAAGGTAAGTTGCTTAACTTTATTTTTGTGCATTTATTATATTCATAAATGTTCTGGAAAATTGCTTCACTTGGAAATATTTACATGGCGACTGTTTTGATAACCAGTTGTCTTATTTAGTTCATATTCTCTGGACTGAGACTACCACTTATATTTCATTGGTGATGAATGAAGTAGCCTACAGTTTAATAGTTAAAGACAAGGGTGACATTGCATAGCAAGGTGGTCCTGACCAAGAGAAGCTTTAGGGTGATAGTTGCACATAATGACCCCCTAGCAACCAAAAGAACTTATGAATGAGTCACAGTGCTTTTGGCACTTAAAGGCACCTAAGGGTTATAGAAACCCAAGAAGTATATATATAGCCTTACCTTACCTTCCTGCCCAATGATTCCCACCTATATTTATGAGGCTCCTGCTGCATTCAGAAAGCTGGGCATGTCCACCATTTGGACCACAGTTCTTAAAGTGTTGTGATGTTGTGTGCATGTGTGTGTAGATAGTTGAATTGTAAGTGCTTGATGTCTCCTCTTTGGTAACTACATCTACTTTATTTTCTTTATGTTAGCTGAGACAGCATAGGCAACTGAGGCTGTAATCAGGGTCATGTCATTAAAGATATGTATATGGAACCATGGAAGCAGAAGTGAGTCATAGGGTTGGAGGGGGCGAAGGTTCTGGGAGCAATAAAGAAAGTATGGAAAGAGAGAACGTTATTTAGGAGAGCAAAAATGGGTACGTTTGAAGGAATTGTAGTTCCAACAATATTATATGGTTGTGAGGCATGGGCTATGGATAGGGTTGTACGGAGGAGGGTGGATGTGTTGGAAATGAAATGTTTGAGGACAGTATTTGATGTGAGATGGTTTGATCCAGTAAGTAATGAATGGATAAGAGAAATGTGTGGTAATGAAAAGAGTGTGGTAGAGAGAGCAGAAAATATTTCTGGAGGAGGCTAATAGTAACAGGAGAACAAATGGTATCAATGAAAGGGCAGATGGAGAAGTGATTACAGACACAGATGAGGTGAAGAGGATATGGAGTAAGTACTTTGAAGGACTATTTAATGCATTTAACAATAGGTTGGCAGGTGTGGGATGTTCATGGAGGTCTGGAAAGTGAGGAGTCAGCAAGTTTTTCTGTAAAAAGAGAAGAGGTGGTAAAACAGCAGGAGTGGATGGGATTGCAGTTATTTTTGTAAGAAATGGAATGACTGTTATTGATTGGTTTGTTAGGATTTTCATTATATCTATGGCTCATGATATGGTGCCTGTGGATTGGCAGAATGCTTGAATAGTGCCACTGTATAAAGGCAAGAAGAACAAAAGTAAATGTTTTAAGTACAGTGGTATAAGTTTGTTGAGTGCACTTGGTAAGATATATGGGAGTGTGGTAGTAGGGAGGTTGGTGGCATGAACAGAGCCTCAGACTGGGGAGGAACAATATTGTTTCAAGAATGTAAGATGTGTGAATCAAGTGTATACTATGAAGAATTTATGGGAGAACTACTAAGAGAAACAAAGATTTATATGTGGCTTTTATGGATGTGGAGAAAGAGTATGATTGGGTTGACAGAGATGCTTTGTAGAAGGTATTATGAGTATGTATTATAAAAGAGTAAGGTGTATCTATGTGGGAAGAGACGAAGGTGAGTAATTACAGCTGAAGGTGGGTCTGCAGAAGGGTTGTGTGATATCACTATGTTTGTTTAATCTGTTTATGGATGGGGTGCTGAGGGAGATGAATGCAAGGGTCTTAGAGAGAGAAGCATGTTTGCAGTCTGTTGTTTAGTACTTGAAGGATGATGTCAGGCATGCATGGGCTGGAGCATATTGGAATGGTATGGTATACAGGTGGTGATGTGTTGTCAGTAGGCTGAACTAAGGCAAATGAAGCAGTTGTGGAAATCACAGAATGGTCTGTAGGGCCCAGCTCTGGATATGGGGTTCTGGTTTTGGTGCATTAAGCATGATAGTTAGAGAGTGGATGTGAGTGAATGAGGCTGTTCTTTGTCTTTTCCTGGTGCTATTTTGCAATCATGGGAATTAACCAACAAGTTAGAAAAATATATATAAGATCTTTTCATTGATTTATCAGTTATTGTACAAGATAATTTCATGTTTCCTATTTTATAAATTCATCATAGTTAACTCTATATTTATAGTTTTTTTAGAGAATGATTATGTAAACTACAGTATTGCAAGTTCCTTTCTCTTTCATTCACACAGGCTGAAAACCTGGACCTAACATGCATTAATAATGAGGTAGGTTTGTATTGATTTTTAGTCAATGAAAGTCACTTTTTATTACCACACATCTCTCTTATCCTTACATTACTAACTTGATGAAACCATCTCACACCACATATTTTCCTCAAACATTTCATTTCTAATACATCCACCCTCTTCTGTACAACTCTATCTATAGCCCATGCCTCGCAACCATATATAATTGTTGGAACTACTATTCCTTCAAACATACCCATTTTTGCTCTCCAAGATAAAGTTCTCTCCTTCCACACATTTTT